>JARHVA010004549.1:1412500-1442500 GCA_037957365.1 Torreya grandis
AAAACTTGATTCTATTGGACTTGACTTAGAAATAATAATACTAATCTAATGATCTAGATATTATATAATTATGGTAATGAATAATTTAATTATAGACTAGGGAATTTCATGTAGGTGATTGATATCAAATCGGGAAGGTCAAGCCTAATACATGATCCCTCCTATAAATCATTCTAGATTTTCAAGCCAAGTATTACACTTAGAGAAAATATATTTTCCAATGATCCATCTAATTGACTCTTCTCCAAATAATACAAATCTTAGTTTAAATAAATTCATGATTTCCATTATCAAATATGGTAATCTACCAAAACTTACTCATTTTAAATAATATGATTTTTAACTAAGATACTTTAAAATGTTTAGATATAATGGACAATGATTGGTAAAACATACACAAGGAATCATCAATCCCATTGATATATCTACTCTTAAAGGAAAAAAAAGGCTTCATATTATCATGCCCATTTTTTCTCCTAAAATCAAGCACAAGAAAGCATAAAACCAAACATAACACCTGTGATCATGGATAGATACCAATATACATTCAATCATACAAGACATATCTTACAATTGTCATGAGACTTTAACAAACACAAGCCCATTATTCAGAAGCCCACAGTCCTAATTCATTCAAACACCACTCAAGATTATCTTATGAAATCATGAAAAATAAGGTTGTGTTAATGACATTAATATGATGGTCAAACTCCTATTTATTATATGCCTAATTCAACTAATTTTATGTGTTCACCTTGGGTCTACTCAATCCTAAACTTTTATTACATTGAGAACTACCACTTGGCAGTTACCTATGTCATTAGAACCATATATGTATCAAGGTATTATCCCCCATTGTTAATATTTCCATGACCCAAGGCCTTTTGATTACCTTGTAAAATCATATTCGGGTTTGTGTATTATCATAATGATGTCACATGGAAACATCCCACTTTCTTGATATTTTAGAGGCTTCCTACTCTACATGTTCCTCTCTAGGGTCATGGGTTTTGGGATGATGCCAGATGGTAACATCCCACTCACCCACTAACCCAACATAGATCATACACCTGACCATGCTGACATCACTCATAGGTTAGCGAGATGGTGACATGTGGCTTCCTCCAAACCACTCATCAAAGTCATAAAAATTGACTCAATCAAAATCAAAGCAAAGGGCCCTCAAAGGCATAATACTTCATAACATTGACCTACTTGAATATGTACAATGAAGATGCATTAGTGTGTTACACCCAATGACTTATCACCTTTGAGCTTTTGTGCTCCCAAATGCAGCCACTTGGTAGTTATGCAAAACTCTAGGGCATTAGATACTTTTCTTGGCTAATATTTTAGGCTATCAAGATGATGCCATGTGGCATCATTTGGCCAACTTTCAAAAATACCAAAATTTAGCTAAGTCAAAATCCAAAATAAATTCAAGACAAGACATCAATTTAGTTGACAAACAAAATGACAAAGGAAAAAATCCATCAAGAGCTCATAAATTGGCTAAGGCACAATCTGAATAAAACATAGAGACAACTCTATAACTATAAACATATCAAGGTAAAACATGCATGTCTATATTGATACTATTAAATCCAAAAAGAAGAAAAATCTTGATTAGATCAAAGAGCATTATTCTAAACCAATAAACTCACTAGTTTAGTTGATTTATCAAATGAACACAAGGTAAGTTTACTCAAACCAATGTCTCTAAAGCAATGGCTCACTAAAAACAACATCAAAGATCTAAGATTAATCAAACTTCATCAATTTTATTAAATTACCTAGTTATTGGTAAGGCATAACATAGGTAGCAACTCAACTATAAAATCCTAAGGTATCAAGACATCCATATAATCCACAATAACATCAAATGTTCAAAAAACTATTTATATTGTTATTCCACATAACAATCCATAGCTTAGCAATTTTTTTCTACTCGTCCTATCACAATATTGATTCAATCATTAAACCATATATATTTAGAGGAAATACCTATACATAGATATGAAACTATTCTCAACATAGATATAATCAAATAACTCACTAGCCTTTATTATAAAATACATAATCCCTAAGGAGTATTCCTTTCCATAATGACTCTTTCCTAAGGATCTAACTTCAAATGGTCATAACTAGACATGACACATTTTACCAAAAAGGCTAAATACAAAGATAACATTAGTCTTTATTTATGATTGGCATAATATTACTACAAAACATCAATATTTAATTCATTTCAACAAGTTGAATTATTATTTTCAATAACAATCCCATATCTATTTATCTAAGTTCCAATCATTTATAATAATTTTAATTCCATTAACTCTTCTCATTTAGATAAATATAAATGCATGATGCTTAATAGACTGATCACTCATGACAAAGATATAAGCAAGGAAATTAATCTAATTATTTGTCTGAAAGTGCCTAAAAGGCTAAAGACTTTGATACATATAGGAATCTTCCCAAGATCTTATAAATAAAGCATTCACAAACAATTACATCTCATATTGACACTAAGGTTTCAATAATAGGTCTTAATCCATGGTTGGAATATTATTTAAACTTTATTTTAGAATAATATTACAAGCAAGATGGCTGCTATAGTATTAATAATACAACAAATTCATTCATCTTTTATCATAAGTGATATACTTATTTTAGTTTAATCAAATGAAGAAGAACCAAGTAGTGTTTAATGGCATTCCACATCTATTCTAAAGTATCTACTAGCCATTAGAAGGAAGGATCACTACCCAACATTTTGTCATCATCAAGTTGTTATTCTAGACACCCTTGAGCTCAATACTCCTAGCTCCAAGCATGTTTCTATCACTTGGTAAGGTAAAGGGTGCATAAATAAGTAAGGGTATCTTAACATGAGAATGACCATACAAAACCTACATCCATATTCTTGGTTATTACCCAAAGAGACTTCCAGTCCCAAATACAAAACAAACAAGCATTCAAATGATCATTTAAGTGAAACAAAACATTCATGAATATAATATTAGTATGCAAGGGTTTATAGCATAACAATGCCTACTAAATTATTAGGGTAGAAAGAGGATATCTTATTTTATTTCTTCCTTCTAATAGTCATGGGAGGGTTAATCAGTCTCCTATCATGTCTCATCATGAGAGAGATTAACAACTTCCACCATGACATTCACAGGAGGGTCAAACATTCTACCACCATACCCAAAACAAGAGGGATTTCCTTTCTTCTACCTCAAAGATGTTTCTCATAGAAAACCATTACACTATGTCACAATAATATTAATACAGTTCATGCAAAATATGAAACATCCAAGTCAAGTGAGAAGGAATGCAACCTTTCTTGGACCCTCAACTAAGTAATAACTATGTGGTGGCCAATGCACAAATAAATAAGATAATAAGATATATATAATAAACAAAGTGATCTTATTATCATTTAAACAAGAGAGAAAATAAGAAACTAGAATTATTTTATTCAAACTAAAGAGGAATAACCTCTCCAAGGCCCTCAAATGGGCAAGCACTACATGGCATCTAATGTTCAACCATGGGTAAATAATAAATTAGGAATAATAAACCAAGTGGTCTTATTCTCTTGAAATAAGTAAGATCAAATAAATAATATACTCATTTCACTCTACATGAATAGTAGAAAAACATAGGTTACAAGGAAGCCCACCTATCAACCTCCAAATTACCTGGGCACTATCTTCTAGTTATCTAGACCTAGTTCTCCTAACCATTTGATCCTATTTGTTTCTTCTCCTTCTCCTATGCTAAGTCTAACTTCTTTTAAAATTGGAACAAAAAGTCCCTAACTAAGGGAGTTTGACTCCTACATATATACATTTAAGCCTTATCCAAACACTATCCACTTATCATCCCATGCATCATTAATTAACATTATTTACCATTTTCCATTAAGGTGCATGGTAGCTTCACATGCTCCTATGGTTACTTTCCAGACTCACCTCTTTTCCCACTTTATCTTATTACTAAAGTAATAAAATCAAGATATATTTAATTAACCACTAGACATTCTATAAATTAGATGTAAGATTCTTAGGTTAGGCAATAATGAGTTCTACCCACCATGCTTAAATGTTGTCTACCTAATAAAATGTTATATCTACTAGGTGATGGACTTGGCAAACTATTATGGGTCTAAGAAGGGTTAAATTTTTTTTAGTGATATAACCATGTTTGGCATAGTCTATTTCCTTCATTGTCCCTTTTATTATTCCTACACACTCAATGCAAACATCAAATTCCTCTAACCTAATAGCTGAAGCTACATAATTTAATCAAACAAGGTAATTCCAATCAATTAAACATAACCAATCATTCAAAAAATATGAACATACACCTAGATAATTTCATATGGTTTGATGCATAAGTAGTTTACATTTCATAATCTTAGAATCAATGATTCAACATAATATGAGTCATTATATCTCATAAACATAATCAAATTTCATAAGGATACATTACTTAATTGAAATGTAAGAATCATACTTTCATAAGTAAGCAATAAAAATATGATTGATAATAGGTCTTCGCATGGTTCCTAAAACATTAGAGCCTTCATTAAATCCTTGCATGTCTCACCTAGATGTGACTTAACAACATAATTCCATAATTAAAACATATAAGTCATGGTTTCATAGTCATCATTTTCAAGGATAAGCACTATTTAAAATGGGGCCTTACATCCCCCTCCCTTTATACAAACTTCCACCTGGAAGTCACAAAAATAGGTTCAAGTGTAGAACCCTAAAATATGTAGCATCTACCCAAGTTATTGTTGATTCATCATATTTTCACCATTAGACCTTGACCTAATTTAGGTCTTTACCTCAAAATGCTAGTGCCCTGCACATTAAAATCTTGATAGACTCTAAAGTCATATCCCCATTGGTCTTAACCTGCAAGGCCATCCAATCTAGTACATGAGTAATGTCATCAACATACTAATGTAAAATAGAGACATGAAATACATCATGGAACATGAGATAGGATAGGTGGCAAGGTCAGTCTATAAGCTACTGGGCCAATGGTCTCTAAGACTTCAAATGGTCCAATAAAATGAGGTGCCACTTTCAACCCTTTTCCATAATGTATGGGGTTATTTTTGGGTCTCATCCTCAATAAAACTTGATCACCAACATTAAAACATAGATCAATTCTATTTTCATCATCATACTTATTTTATTGATCCCTAGAAGTCTCCAGGTATTATTGAATCTTAATCACTTTGGATTCCATGTCTTCTAACATGATAAGGCCAATCATGACTCTATCCTCAAGTTACTCCCAACTCAATGGTGTCCTATAGGCTCAACCATATAAATCCTGGAAAGGTTCCATCTTAATTGAACTATAATATCTATTATTTTAAGAAAATTAAACAAGATACAAATAGCCTTCCCAATGTGATTGCTAGTCCATAACATACATGCACAACATGTCTTCCTAGACCTGATTGACTCTCTCATTATATCCATTAATATCAATATGGTGGGAAGTAATAAAATTTATTTGAGTGTTTAATTACTTCTACAAATAAGTCCATAAGTGAGAAGCATATACTAAATCTATATTTGAAATAATCTTGCAAGGAATCCCATGTAATCTAACAATGTGATATAGAAAGACCTTTGCCACTGAATTGGCATTGTAAATGGTCTTTATATGAGAAAAGTGTGCTAATTTGGTTAACTTATCCATTGTTACCATGATTTCATCATGATAATAATTTAAGGTAGGCAATCCTATAATAAAATCCTTGGAAATAGTGTCCCACTTCCATTCTAAAATCTCATGAGGATATAACAATTTTTTGGGTTGTTGATGCTCAATTTTTACCCTCTAACACTCTAAACAATGAGTTGTAAATCATCAATATCACACCTCAAACCACAAAAATGATATAATTTCCTCAACTCAACATGCATTTTCTTAACTCCAAGGTGTGCTTGGTAAGGATCTATATGAGACTCAGATAGAATTAGCTCATGCAATCCACCAACTAAGGTAACATACATATGTTATTTATGGTGCAACAAACCATAAATCTTAAGAAAATATCCTTAAAGTTTACTTTGAGATTCATAAAACAATCTAAAAGATACCTTACTTCTTTATAGAGGTTGTCTTTAGGAAGCTCTTTTAAAATCTAACTATATATGTTAGTTCACAAACTCATTGCTTCCAACTCATGTAACCTCCTACTTAAGGCATCAACAACTACATTTTATTTTCCTTTGATTTACAAAATTTCATAGTCATATTCACATAACAATTCCATCCAATGCCTTTGATGAGTATTAAGGTTAGGATGATTAAATATATATTGTGAACTTAAATGATCTATCTTTAAAACAAAATGATGACCAATAAAAAAGCATTTCCATTTTAATTAAACGTGAATGGTGGCTTCAAATTCCATATCATGTATGGGGTATCTCATCTCATAATCCTTGAGTTTCTAAGATTCATACTCAATAACTTTACCTTCCTTGATTTGTGTTGCTCGTAATCCTTCTTTTGATGCATCAATATAAATAAGTAATTCTCTAGTGGGATTAGGCATAGCTAAAATTGGTGCACTAGTGAATCACTTCCATTATTCAAAAATCTTCCTCACATTTTTTTATCCAAACAAAATTCTTCTCCTTATTTCTAAAGTGAAGTCATGGGATTTGTAATGTAGGATAAATTCTCAATAAAGTGTTTATAATATCCTACCAATCCCATGAAGCTACAAACTTTTATAATGTTAGAGGGTGCCATCCACTCCTTAATGGCATGAATCTTGGTAGGATCCATATATATTCCTGATCTTGAATTGATGTGATCAAGATATTGCACCTCAAACTACACAAATGTGTACTTCTCCAAGTTGTCAAACAATTTATTTTCTCTTAAAACTTATAGAACCTACCTCAAATGGTCCTCATGTTCCTTTTCATTATAAAAATAGATTAGAATTCCATCTAGGAACAATAATATGAATTGATCCAAAAAGGATCAAAACATTCCATTCATTAGACTCATGAATACTACTAAAGCATTATTCAACCCAAATGGTACAACTATGAATTCATAATGCCTGTATCATGTTCAAAACATAGTCTTATGAATATTAGGCTCTATGATACACAATTGATGATATATATATTTTAAATCAACACTAGATAATACCTTAGATCCTTGTATTTGATCAAACAAATCATCAATTGTAGGCAAGAGATAATGATTCTTAATCATTACATTATTCAATTGGTGATAATTAACACACAACTAAAGGGATCCATCCTTATTCCTCACAAAGATGACTGATGTTCCCTATGGGGGCACACTAGGATGAATCAATCCTTTCTCCAAAATTTTATCAAGTTGTAACTTGAGTTCACATAACTCTAGGGTGGTTATTCTATATGGTGCTTTCCAGATGGGCTCTGTCTCTGGTATTAATTCAATCTAAAAATCAATTTTTTGCGGAGGAGGCATACCTAGAAATCCATTTGGAAACACATCAAGAAATTCCCATAGAATATGATGGTAATCTAGAGAAGATTTATCCGATTCATCTAACCTATCACTTACCATAATATAAAAAAAATACAACCTTATTTACACTCTTCTTGAGTTTCATCATAGTGATCATGTGAAGGGAAACATGTCTCTTAAATCTAGATATTACCAAAGGCATCCCAAGGTCATGTTCACCTTTAATAACCTTTTCATGAAAATATAGCTTGGATTTATGAGACACAAGCCAATACATACCCAATAAATCATCATAAGTTCCTAAGGTAATAATGTGCAAGTCCACTATAGTGGAGAAGACACCAAAGTCTAATATGCAAATACTCACCAAGGTGTAAATAGGCATCTTGGCCCTAGTTGTTCTAGGTTTGAAATAAGTAGTTGACCCTGACGATCTTTCCTACTCAGACTATTGGGTTCATATAATCCCAAACTATTGATACTCCTAAGGTCTAGCATCACCTTACCTCTAGTGGTATTGATCTAACTAGTTTATGGTTTATTTATGTCCAAAATAGTTACTCTCCTAGTGCTATTACTGAGTGGGTATCAATTTGGACTGATTTTTTTTCTAGCCTCCCCTAGGTGTAGGCTATGTATGTTGTGATTAAAATTTTCCACAAAACTTTTCTCATGCCTCATGAGTATTTCTAAGAGACTCATCATCCATGTAGCCCTTTTAAACTATTACTTCTAAGGTTATAAAAGATAAAATGTGCATTGTGTTATCCAGATCCAAATTCAAGCCTATAATGAACCTATTCACTTGGATTGTCTCATTTGTGTAACCTAGCACATATTTTATTATGTCTAGAAAATGACACTCATATTGTACCACAATGACACTTCCCTATTAAAGTTCATGAAATTAATCTACCCTATTTTGAACATATCTAGGGGATAGGTACCATGCTCTAAAACACTCCTCAAATACTTCCCAAGTGAGGGATGTTAGTGTCATGTTGATTGTATTCTCCTCACCTTCCCACCACATCTTGATTGCATCCTTGAGAAGATGGGTACCCAGGTGGGCCTTCCCATTAGATTCACACTCATATAAGTTGAAACATAATCTCATGCTTTCCAACCAAGATTCTATTATAAATCCCTCCTGAGTCCCACTGAAAGTAGGAGGATGCAGCTTGATAAAATCCTTAACTAGGTCACTAGGCATAGGTCTATGAGGATGGTCTAAGTATTATCTCTCTCGTCACCCATCATGGTGATGCAATTAACCTTCTATACTTATAATAGTGATGGGGAGTAATCCTATACCTCTCTCTTTCTCTTTTAACTAATTTTTCATCATTGTAGGAATGTCATAGAGAGTGCCTTTCTACTTCATGTTAAACCACAAGTAATATCTCTTGTAATACATCTAACATCTATTTCATGGTTAAGAGGAACTATGGTCCTATTTAATTCAATATAATGTGTCATGCCTATATTTTAATAAAAATGGGAGTCTCTTGATCACCAACAATATCATCACCATGACATTATTGACGTCCTCATCTCATTCTATATGCCAATAAGAAAAACATCAGAAAACATACAGAAACTAGAAAGCCTAAACTATTTAAATTAACCAAATCTCCTGGTGTTGTAATTGGGCTCTAATACCAAAATTTCATGACCATTTTTCTCTTAAAATATATTCATGATGCATTATAAAACTAAACATAACACCTATGATCATGGATATATACTAATATCCATTTAATAATGCAAAACATATCTTATAACTACCATGAGAATTTAACAAATGTAAGCCCATAATTTAGAAATCCATAGTCCTAATTCATTTGACCAACACTCAACATTATTTCATGATCTCATGCCAAAAATGGTTGTCTTAATTATGTTAATATGGACATCAAAATCATACTCAATAGATGCCATATTAGCAAATTCCACATGTCTCCTCGGGTCTTTTTAAGCCTAAACTTCTAGTGCATTATGTACTACCACTTGGTAGTTTCTTACATCATCATAACCATAGAGGTATCTAGGTATTATCCCCCATTGGATAATAACTCCATGCCCCCAACCCTTTTCATCACTATGTGCATCCATCTCTAGGTTTATAGGTGGCCATGATGATGCCATGTGGAAAAACCCTGCTCACCTGCTAGTCCTAAAGGCTTCACACTCTACACGATCCTCTTTGGGTTTGTGAGTTGTTGGGATGATTCTATATGGTAACATCCTAATTTATTATTATCTTGGCACTAACTTTATACCTGACCATGCTAATGTTACTCCCATATTAGTGGGATGCTGACATGTGGATTCCTTTGAACCACTCATTAAAGTTGCAAAAATTTACTAAGGTAAAATTAAAATAAAGGGC
The DNA here is from genome assembly GCA_037957365.1 of Torreya grandis. Taxonomy (NCBI): domain Eukaryota; kingdom Viridiplantae; phylum Streptophyta; class Pinopsida; order Cupressales; family Taxaceae; genus Torreya; species Torreya grandis. Next base: position 1,422,417 of record JARHVA010004549.1, read on the forward strand.
CCCAAACTCAAAGGAATTATTATTCATATCTTTTACCTAATTTTATATGCATAATTTGGAATAATTTGGGTATTAATCCCAATGGCTTAGTCCCTTTTAGCTTGTGTGCTTTTAGATGCTCTCACTTGTTAGTTCTACAAAACTTTGGGGTATTAAAAACTTTTCATTCTAGCTAATCCTTCAGGCTACTAGGATGATGCCATGTAGAATCATATGACAAACTTTTAAAAAGTCCAAAATTTTTCCTAAGGCAAAATCCAAAATAACTCAAGGAAAAAGTGGTTAAGTCAAGACATTAATTTGATTTAACCTTTAAGGGTTTAACAAAGTAAATCCTTTGTTATATTAAAGGGATGAGATGTCTAAATCAGTTAAATAATATGAAATAATTAAGAACTAACTTGTTATATATTTTGGCCTTATTTGAATTTATAAAAATAGTAATAAATATGTATAAATATAGACTTATCTATAAAGTGACTATCATGGATGATTTGGGTTCTAAAAACTAGGTTTTAGATAGTTTTGAATGTCATCAATAAGGTCCTAAGATTTATTTTCTCATAGGATAGTAGCACCCCACCTAGATAGTAGTGTCATACTATTGTAATATCCTTAAAGTGGCACTAATGTCCTATTTTTATGACTATTCCTATTTTTTTGGAGTACCTACACATGTGTTTTAGGATCTTGTTCTTATATGCATAAAATCTAGAACTCTGTGTTGTGCTTAGAAAACATGACTTAATTTACAAACTATAATCCTCCTTTTAATTATGGAATTATCAATAAATGCATGCTCATTAGTAGGATAGGCATCCTCAACACCCCACTATGAAGAGATTTACCTACATACCAATACTTCAAGGAAGGATCAAGCCTAATATAGTTCTCCCACCTAGTGCTTGGTACAAGTGTAAGTGAATGATAAAATGAGAGTGGTCTTGAATTCCTTGAGTGTGATTGAGTTTTGAAATATTTTAAATCTATGATTAGGGATGTTATAAATGGTATTATGTAGAAATAGGGTAGAATAGGGATCAAATACCTTAATTTTTCTCATCTTGTCTTTTGTTTGAATAGTTTTTTGTATCTATTTTCCATCTAGTCAATAGAGGTCAAATAGACATGTATTTATATAAATCTATAGCTTGTGTAAATAATAAAATTTACTTAGGATGAACTTAATAGGGGAACACATTTGGAAAATTATCCATTTCAGCGAGTTAGGTAAATGGATAATAGTACCTAGTTGGGGACATTAGCACCATGTGGTTTTAGTGTCCCCAATGTGGTGCTAATGTCCACTTGGTAGAATGCTAAGAAATTTGGGTTGGGATCTAGGAAAGATATCTTAGGACTATGTTTGAGTTGACTGTAGTTGTTTGTGGTATGAAAAATGACTAAAAAAGTGTATCAAAAGTATCTAGGATAGGTCAAGGGCTAAGATAAGAATAGGCTAACTCAAGTAACACTCTTAGCATCCAAATACCTTTTTTAGGTGATTGTATTTCCCCCTCTTAATGCTAGAAATAAAACAAATCAAAATGACTAGTATAAAGCAAAAAAATAAGTGTATATGAGCTTACCTTTAAAGTGAAGCTCATGTAGCTAAGTCTGAGTATGTGAATCTAGGTCTATGTATGTGAAACATGATCTAAAGTAATGACCTATAATAAAACATGTAAAAATTAGTCCTTATTTAAGAGATGATCAAAATTAAAAGACTATGCTAAATATAGTAACTGATTAAATATGATTAAAAGTGAGATAAAATGAATGAATACACCTTTTTGGGTACATGAACCAATGCATGAACTTAGTGATAACTTATGTGTGTGAGTGTACATAGTGGTCATATCATTGAATAACCTAGATTCAATTGATGGCTTACTCAATCCTCATATGGGTATCTCAATAACTCAATCTAATTTTGAGTCCATCATTGTCCACCCTTGATCGATGGATCTTGATGTATGAATAGCTTCTATAATATTATAAGTGTATTATTTCTCTTAATTTCTACTCATTTCTTAATTTGGAAGCAAGTAATGAAACTAGTAATAGGGTGTGTAGAAGAATACCTAGTAAAAGCACATGTGTGATCCAGAAGATGGTGATAATTCCTCTTTGGCTTGGAAGGAATATCCTGTAGATAAGAAAGACACTATAAAATAGGTTGTTAGATGGATGGTTGAGTGGACTTCCTAGCATGAGATATATTTAATAAGTGTATGCTTATTATGAGGCTATTAATCCACTATTTATAATAATTAAGTTGATATAAATGAAAATAAAAAATACTTGTGTTCAATAAATATAAAATAAATGCATGTAATATGAGATGAAAGTAAATTTCTTGTTAAACAAAATGAATAAATATTTAAAAATTGGGTCAACACTCATGATAAGATGGTTAGGGTCAAGTTCAAAAAATAAAAAAATATTCTATGAATAGGTAAGAATATAAAAAATAAGGTTTGGTTAGGGTTAAGGGGTGAAAATAATTTTTTGCTATTTTATGCCACAGTTACCATCGATAGTTGGGTGAACCATCGACAGTTTGGCTAACCATCAACAATTGGGTGACCATCGATGGTTGAGGTGACCATTAATGGTTGTCTGTGAAATTATAAAAATGTTTAGAAAAGTGATGGTAAATTGGGTAATTGGTAAAATAGAGGGATGTTACGGATCTTAAGGATGGAAAATAAGATAAAGATAGGTATGGATAGGGTAGGGAGGTTAGAAATTAAATATATCAAATAAAACAAGTATGAGATATATGTAACCTGATGGTAAAAGGCTAAAGCAAGTTGGTTAGAGTGACAATGCTTTGGCCTTTGAAAGTGATTACAATAGAGGTTTGAGTCTCTATTGATGCTGCTTATTTTTTCAAGGGATGTTGGATACCTATATTCAAGATTGTTTGGATGTAGATTGCTAGATTTGTTAATTTGGATCTCCTATTACTTCTCTCCTTTTATAATATGAAGTTAATAATTAGTGTAAGAAGAAGTTATTAAATGGATAGAGGAAAAAGTTTCTAATTACAATGCTTTAAATTAGGATAACCTTGTATAAGGTAATTTGCTAAATGCATCCATGCTTATCTCATACAATTGGTAATGCTTTAAATCAGGCATGGAGACTTGACTATCAATGGTCAAGATAACCATCAATAGTTAGGCTAACCATCAATGATCAAACATTTGGATGAAAACAAGTTAAAATAGAGGTTAATTAGAAATTTAAGTTAGTAAATTAATAAGTAGGATAATTCAACTAAGTGTTCAACTAGTTTCAGGGTTAGATATGGGTTCTAGGTGTTTCAACATCTAAAACTATGTAATTTTTTAGTGTCTACATGTGTCTAACCCTCTCATGTGGGTGGCTTAAGAACTTAATTATGCCATGACTCCATCATTTCCCACCCATGCAAAGTAGATGCATCTAAAAATATACTATGCAAAGTGTTTAAAGTATCTAACTAGGTATATCTAACTATATATGTTAGCTTTGTGGACACTCATGTACATTAGGTGGCTTTAGGCCACTTACGAGTGCCAACCACTACATATGGAATAAGTCATGAATCTGATGATAACCTAGAATGTGATAACAAGTGTATACAATGTAGATAATTACATGGAGTTTACCATTCCATCTAATCAACCTATATGTAGCTGAGTATATAGAAACTATGTGTTGCACACATGTCCCTAATCCGATATCTAAGTATATTGATTATGAACTATGTAATAACTAAATATGTGGATTTGAATTGAATTTTGGAATGATCATATCATGAATTATGCCCTTGAATCTAAGTAATTGGTATGAATCTAAGTTGAAATGAGTGTATCTGAGCAAAATCTAAACAAACTATCAAATATGTGACTATACCTATACAAATTTGTATTATAATTGGTGTACTAGTCTAACTAATCTAGACTATCCTAGAGTTGGGGCTACTAGATATTATCACCCTATATTGGAAATTAGCACCTTATATCACTAGTGTCCCAATTTGGGGGCTAATGTCTATTTGGTATAAAATCTAGGTGATTTAAATTATTTTTTGAGTATTTATTTTGTATGTGTTTATCCTATGTCTAATTTCTAAAACTTAGCTTGTGTGTTGGAAATAATCTATGAATATAAAATTAGGAGCCTAATATTTGTGACAAACCACTATGAATGCTCCCTCTTTGAGGGTAGTTATGAAACCTATGCAATAATTATCCTCAAAATAAGTAGCTATATAAAATGTGTTAGCTAGAGCATATATATGATAACTACATGATATTCCAATATAATATGCAAACATAACATCAAAATGTAAAAGTAACTAAGAATAAGTAGGTAATATAAGATGTATGTTATAATATAGAATTAAAAAATAGTGTCAAGATAAATTTAATTAATATGTATAGCATCAAATCTAATTAGCTACCTAATGGGATAGGGCATGATGTCCATCACAACACCCAAGTAAGAAGGGTAGATGTATGAGGTCCCTCGTGATATTGAAAATTGGTGTGTGTGTGTGTGTGTGTGTGTGTGTGTGTGTGTGTGTGTGTGTGTGTGTGTGTGTGTGTGTGTGTGTGTAATAATCAAATACAAGTGTCATGGTGAATAAGCATATAAGGAAGCATACATAGAAATATATGAGAAATGTAAAATTATGCCAAGGGGATACAATATAAGGGAGATGGGAACATTTCACTAAATATGAGAATGAATACATACAAGGACATGTTCAAATGTCCACATACACAAGAAAAAAACAATTTGGCTTAGAGCCACATAGAAGGACATGTTCAAATGTCTACATATGAAATTAGGAAATCACACACAAGGGACATAGGCACATGTCCAAGGCATACACACATAAAAGTGGTAGAGATCCAAAGAACAATGACATATTTAAATGCCCTCAAAGTGGAAGAAGCTTAGGGAACACAATCAAGTCTAATCTAGGAAAACTAGAAATGAAAGCATGTATAGCTATATAGTATAAATCTATGAAAATGTGAGGATGTACACATGCTAAGTCTAATTATTTATAGTCAAAAAAAAATCTAAGTAATTATTAGAAATGATAAATATCAAGATATATCAATGCATAAACTAGAATGTAAAGATATAACTTGGTAATAGTAATTGTGTATGAGATGCCCACGAGTGGGTGTATGTATCAAATGAATAAACTTGGATTAGTGTATTTTCCAATAGTGGGTAAGTGATAGAAAGTATAGATCAATGTAGTGGATTGGATTCATGTATGTAATCTGAAAGCACTCAACAAGAACAAGTGAGTCATATGTGTATGATATAACTAACTATACTAAGATAGCTAACAATATGCAATAACTAGGAATTAGTAGAGATGTAAACATAGAAATTCATACAATCTATAAATTTTTTGTTTTCAAATATTTGAATGTTTTTGTAATTTGACATGTTATAATTTTTTTTGTTTTATAAGTATAATCTATGTAAAATAAAATGAAAATAAATTATGTGCAAGGATCAAGAAAGAGAGGAAGTATGTACAAGAGTAAGAACCATACTAACCAATGAGTCTCATGGGAGATTCACTATCACCATGACCTATGTCTAATATGGAAATTGTGATCATGTGTGTAGTGTGAAATGTAAATTGTGAGCTCATGATCTATTGTGTTGTATAATTTATGTTTGAAACTTCTTGTGTAGTGATGCTATGATGTTGTGACACTAACTGTGATGCCCTATGAACTATAGGGCTCTTAGTAACCCATCTAGTAGAAGAAGAATTTGTAGGTGGTGTAGGTGACCTATGCTAAGAACCCTTATAACCTAATAAAATTTATCTTGCATAAATTTAGTAGAGGAAGGTCCTTTATAATCTATGACATATCATAGATGTAGGGGTCTCTTTAGAAATTATCTCTATGGTAGAGTATACATATGTGTATATACCATATGAGTAGACCTAGCCTTCACTAATGACTATGTTGAACACTATGTTTTATGCATAGGATATGTACTCTCTATTATAATTAATAACCATGTAATAACTAGTAATGGTGTTAGAACTATAACTTATATTTGTGCTAGAATTGTAGTTAGAAATTGTGTTGTAACTACCTATGGGATGAGTAGAGGATACTCATATGGGATACCCTCAACCTTAACCACTTGAATTACATGTATATACTTTGATAATTAATTTACTATATATGGGATGGCTCAAATCTATTATAACCATGACCTTCCCAATAATATATTAAATACACCTACATTAGGTACTATTAGGAACCGAGTGGCTATGTGTGTTGGTCCAACCTATAATGGAAGCATAATCTCCCTGATGGAGCTCTAAACATGGTTGATGAAACCACTAATGATTGTATCTATTGGGAATATATCTCATTATATGTATCCCAAGGTTTTTAAGAGTGTCATATTATATATGCTTATGTTTGACCCATTGTCAACCATAACACTCTGAATAAGATGGTGGTATATGTATGCTCATATGAATAGTGCATGTAAACACCACAACCTCATACTCTTAAAATGTGATAAGTGGTCTAGGTGGAACTATAGTGTGATACATGCCAATAATTTTAGACAGTGGATTTGTCCCCTATATAATTGTGTGATAGTAATCTAGTGGTGGATGCATCTAGTATGTATAGTGAACACCTAATGTGCCCCTACCTCATTCAATGTATGCTTGAGGAAAGGATCTAAAAATACATATAGTGCCTTAGCCTCTATTTTATATTATTTTGGTGCCTCTATGGGTTTTCCCACATCAATAATATTATCCTCAATGAGATATTGTATCTTGTGCTTTAGGATAATGCATTTATTTGTCATGTGTCTTGGTTCCCTATGATACTCATAGAATGAATTTGAATCATAAATATTTAGAATATACTATGTCATATCAACCTATTTAATGGTAAGGAGAGATATGACATCGCATTCCAATAGTTATTATAGAACCTATGTTGGTGATTCTAGAAGATTAGTGAAGACTCTACGCTGAGGAGTGGATAGAACCAATATGGGAGATGGCTTGAAATTTGTGTTTATTTTGTCCTTTTGATCTCTTTTATTTTATATTTCCCTTACCTTATATTGAGGTTTGTTTTAACTCTTAATAGTTGATTTTGATCCATTTATTTTCTTGATTTTGCCCATTGATGAGAGCTTAACCTCTCATTCCTTGATTGTGTGGCACAAATAAATAAATGTAGGAAAATTCTTGAATAATATAGCTTTGCATAGTGCTAGTAGTAGAATTTATTTAAATATATCCTAAATCTCTTCATCTATAATGGGGCTAGTCAATTTGGATAATATTATCTTGTATTGTAAGACATAACTTGTGATAAGATCACTCAACTTTTGCTTTAATTGTTCCACTTGTGTATATGATATCTTATCAATGATGTTAATAGATAAGTGTGATAGGAACATGTTGGATAAAGAATTTAATATCATGATAGATTGATTTGGTAAATCATAGAACCATTATAGGGCATAATCCTTGAGACTATGTGGAAATAACTTCATAACAAGCCAATCATTAGACATAAATTCCAAGGATGCTATGTGAAAACTTATGAGGTGATACTTGGGTGACCCTTTCCATCATATAATGTAATCTTGGTTTCCATGAAGCTGGATGGCAAGGGAGTTTCCACTATGTGATGTGCCAAAGGTGTATGCAAGAGAATTTTGGAATCCAAGGCATGTGATGGCCTAGTTTCTCCCTTATCAAGATGTAACACCTTAGGATAAAGAGTATTAATCTCATTCATAATGTATTGTACATATAGAGTGGAAGAACTAGTGACAAGTGGTGTAACTTTTATTGATGGTTAAATAATAATATTGGGTTATACTATTTGAGTTCATTGAGTTGGCCCCACTAGAGGTGTAACAACATTATTAACTAGAGGGGTTGAAGATTAGCCATTATTTGTTTTTTGGATTTATTATTAAAGAATTTTGATGAAATCATCTTGTATATCTATATTTTTGGACACAAAATCTTGAAACTATTGCTTATCAATTTCATCAAATTTGTTGTTAAATTCTACCATTGTAGGTTAGAAGTAGGAAAATAAGTTTTGTATATTTTGAACATTTTAAGAATAATAATCTATGAAATATTACAAAAAATTAAATATATCATCAAATATAATATTTTTATAATTAAAATCTAATTGTAAATATAAAAGGATACAAACTAGTGTGTTCAGGGTTAGGGTTTCACAAATCTAGAGTTTTTTCAAAATAATTTAAATTATATTCAAATAAATTGAAACCCTAATATGAAATGGATTTAATTTAGCTAGTTTATCTATTAAAATAGTAAAATCAAAAGTATGCATCCCTAATTTATTACACAAAAAATTAGATTAATGTAAACTAGGGTTTGAATCAATATTTGAAGTAAGTTAGGCTCACCAAATTATTTAAAATTTTAGGGTTTCATAATTTAAATCCTATGTTAGATTAAAGGTATGAGATGTCTAAATCAATTAAATAATATTTAATAATTAAGCATTGATTTGTTATGGGTTTTGACTTTACAACTTAAGATCTTTCTCTTTATGTAATAGTTACTATATATCTAGATGTTTTACCTTGATAAACTATATATTTTAAAGATTTTCATTAAGATGTTTAATAAATCCCAAACCTTATTGACCAATGTTATCAATTACTTGAATCAGAGTACTAATGTCTTAGGCCTATTTTCCCAAACCTTGACCATGATAATCAAACTATTGTAGATATTTGTGACCAAAATTATACCATATTGAACATTTAGCCTCATTTTTGGGAGATGTATGTGCTTGATTTATCTATGCTTATTATACTATTTCTCATTTTGATTTTTATTTTGGAACCTTTTTTTGTTCTAAGTTATGCTTTGGTAATCATTTTTATATTATTTCTAAATTTTATCCTTTTTGAATTGGTATATGTACCATTTTATGTTGTGTTGATGGTGTGTCATTGTGTGAGTCATTTATATCCATTATCTACTATATTTTCATTTTCAATGTTAAACATGAATCGATGTGGTGCCCATGAATTCTATGATATGATCAAAAATATCTAGATCTCCTCATTGGGTGCAAAGGGGGTAGGTTGATCAATTTATCTTAAATCATTTCCCTTATTATCTCACTTAAACTCTTATTTGACCTTTGAATTCTTTGTGAATAACTAGTTGGAGATGTACTTTATTTTGCTTTATGATTTGGATATGTAGCATTATTTGCCTCAAATTAACTAGGTGAAGATGCATATGCATGATTTACACTATTATGCCCTAGAGGCCTTTATATTATAAATTAATTTTCTAATGTTTTAATCTTTTCATGCAATAGTTGATTCTAATTTTGTAAAGATACAATTATCTTATTCATATCAATAATTTGATCCCATAGTCTCACAAGTGTAAACCCTAAATGTTTTTTATTGAATCGGTAAAGAAAATGATTAAGGAAAAAATCCATCAAGAGCTTTGAAATTAGCTAAAGAATGATCTAAATTAAAACACCGAGATGACTATATAACTAGAAACACAACAAGGTAAAACATACATGCATATGTTATTGCTATCAAGTCTAGAAAGAATCAAAATCTTTCTTAGAGAAAAGAGCATGATTATAAACCAGTAAACTCATTGGTTTAGTCAAGTTTTCAAATAAACATAAGGAAAGTTTTCTCAATCCAATGTCTCTAAAGGAATGGCTTACTAAAAACCATGTTGAATATCTAAGATTAATAAAAATTCATCAATTTTATTAAATGACCTAATTGTTAGGAAGGCAAAAAATAGGCAAGAACTCAACTATAAAAGCCTAAGGGATTATTTCCCAAGACATCTATCTAATCCACAACAACATCAAAGGTTCAACTAACTATTCCTATTCTAATTCTAGATAACAATCCATAACTTATCAATTATATTTTACTTATCCTAACACAATCTTGATTGGATCATTCAACCATATATATTTGGAGGAGATACCTACACATAAACAATAACTTATTTTCAATAGAGATATAATCAAATAACTCACTAGATTTTATTATTAAATCCATAAGGCCTAAGGATTATTAATTTCCATAATGATTCATTCCCAAGGGTCTAAATACAAATGGTCATAATATGACATGACTCATTTTACCAAAAAGGTTGAATAAAAATATAGCATAATTATTTATTCATGATTGGTATAATAATACTAGAAAACCTTAATGTTTAATTCATTTCAACAAGATAAATTATTATTACCAATAACAATCCCATAGATATTTATCTATGTTCTACTTATTTTTTATCATTTTAATTATATTAAATCTTCTCATTCAAATAAATAGAAATGCATGATGCTTAATAGACAAGTCACTCATGACAAATATATAACCAAGGAAATCAATCTATTTATTTATTTTAAAGTGCCTTAAATGCTAAAAAATTTGATACATATAAAACTCTTCCCAAGATACTACAAATCAAGCATTCACAAAAATTACATCTCAGATTGACACTGAGGTCTCAATAATATAAAATATATGTCTTAATCCATAATTGGAATATAAACCAAGCTCTATTTTTAACAATAATATTACAATAAAGATAGCTACTACAACATTATTACTATAATAGATTCATTCATCTGTTATCATAAATGAGATATACTTCTTTCAATTTGATCAATTGTAGATTAACCAAATAATGTTTAACAACATTCCATGTTTGATACCAAGCATTTTCTATCCATTATAAGGAAGTCTCACCACCCAAAATTTTGTCATAATCAAGGTGATAATATAAACACCCCCAAGCTTGATATTCCTAGTTATAAGCATGTTTATATCACTTGGTAATGTCAAGGGTGGATATATATGCAAGCATATCTTAACACAAGGGAATTACCATGCAACACATATAGTATTATTCTTAGATCTTACCCAAAGAAACTTCAAATCTAAAACACAAAATAAGTAATCATTCAAATGATCATTCAAGTGAAGCAAAACATTCGTGAATATAATATTAGCAGGCAAGGGCTTATAACATAACAAGGTCCACCAAAGGGTTGGATTAGAAATATATCACTCTATTGCTTCATTCTAATAGTCATGAGAGGGTTAAACAATATCCTACAATGTCTCATCATGAAAAATATTAACAAATTATACCATGACATTCACAAGAGGGTCAAACATTCTACCACCATGCCCAGCATAAGAGGGTTTACTATTCTTTCACCATGAATATGTTTCTCACAGACAACCATTTCACTATGTCACAAAAACACTAATATATTTCAATTAAAATCTCAAACATTGAATTCAAGTAAGGAGGAACATAACCTATTCCAGGCCCTCAACTAGTCAATAATTGTATGGTAGCCAATGCAAAACCATGGTAAGATAATAAAATAGGTAGAATAAACCAAGCAATCTTATTTTCCTTTAAGAAAGAGAGCAAACAAATAACTATAATTATTTCATTTAAATTGAGTAACAACCTCTCCAAGACCCTAAAAGTAATAAGATCAAATAGAGAATATAATATTTTCATTCTAAATGAATAACAAAATAACATAAGTTATAAGGAATCCCACTTATAGACCTCTATACTACCCTTTCACTATCCTCTAGTTGTCTAGACTCAGTTATCCTAACCAGTTGATCCTCTCTGCTACTTTTCCTTCTCCTATTCTAGGTCTAAATTATTGTTGAATTAGAAAACAAATTCCCCAACTAAGGGAGTTAAACTCCTACATATAGATGTCTGAGCATTATCCAACCACTATCCACCTACCATCCATTGCCATATTAAGGGATGTTCTTTCCCATGTTTCATTAAGGCACATGGTGGCTTCACACGCTCATGTGGTTGCTTATAAGACTCCCTTGCCTCTTTTCCCAATTGATCTTAGTAATAAGTCAATCAAAGGAAGATATGCTTAATTAACCACTATAAATTATATACATTGGCTAAAATATATTCAATTTGGGTGAAAACAATTTCCACCCACCAAGCTTAAAGTTTGGATGCCTACTCAAATGTTACATCTATTAGGTGGAAGTCTAGGCAATTGATTACATGTCTAAGAAGGGTTAAATTTTTAAAGTGATATAACCATAATTTTCATATTACATTTACTCCATTGGTCTTTTTTATTCTTACACACTTGATGCACACATAAAATTCCTCTAGCCCAATAGCTAAAGTTATAGACTTTAATCAAATAAGGTAATTTTAATTAATTAATTATAACCAATCATTTATATAATTTCAACATACACATAATTAATTTAATATGGTTTTATGCATAATTAGTTACCATTTTATAGACTTAGAATCAATGATTCAACATGATGTAAGTCAATATATCTCATAAACATAATCAATTTCATAAGGCAACATTACATAATTGAAATGTAAGCATCATACTTTCATAAGTAAGCAATCAAAACATGACTGATAATAGGTCTTTCTCATGGTTCCTAATTCATAGGAGCCTTTATTAAATCCTTGTACATCTCATCTAGAAATGACTTAAAAAAATAATTCCATAATTAGAACATAAAATTCATCATTTCATAGCCATCTTTATCAAAGATAAGCACTATGCAAAATGGGGCCTTACACATATACACTAATGATTCATAAGTCAATATAGAAATTGAAAATACAAATATAAATATTCATACATATTTATTTAAGATAACACAAGATGTTAATATAGATATTAATCATATTAATAAGTTGATTCTTATGAAGGCTGATCTATTCATTCTAAAACTAAACAAAATATTCCATTATAAATTCAAGATATGTATTAACAAAAAAGTAAGTGTTAATAAAAAATGATTCAAAAATAAACATGTGCATTAGAAAATGATTAAAATATCTATTAATTAACATAAATTTCATTTTCAAGTTGAATAATCTCATAACAAGATTTATTTATACACCTCAACAAGTATGTTGAACCATGTCATTAGATGTGACCATGGGACCCAAGATAATTTAAACCTTATTTCAAATCATGTCTAATCATCAAATTTAAATCTTGCTCTTGGGTCAACCTTAGATACACACTATGGAACCCATTCCATATACATTACACAAGTGTATTAAATTCATGCATGATGTACTTTTATATACATACCTTGGAAATAATGGCACTTCAAGTATTATACCTTATCACAACCCTACTAGTCATCTTGTCATATTAGCTCCCCAAAGGAGGCACTTATCATTATTATTTGAAAAACCTCATAATATATTGATACAATTAATTGATAACAAATTATATATCTCCTTCCTCTAAAGGATGTTTATATGAGTAAGCCTCTACCAATGAAACATGCTTCTAATCCATATTTTGATTATCATAGATGTAGAGGGAATTCTATGAATAACATGTTTCCTCTACAACATAAGATTCAAGACCCCATTAATTATAATATTTTTTATCTTAATGATATTATTACATTCATGTGTTACTTGAGAATAATTACATAGTATATGAAAAAAAGATATATAAACATACAGGATAGTGAACTAACTACTACAAATAATATATTAAATTAAATTACAAAAGGAAAATTTTATTATGATTATGATGATGGATATTATATAGCATATTATTACTTCATATATTATAGCATATATATGTTGGATACCTATGATGTTTTTGTCCATGTCAAGATATATTTTTACCACTAATATATGGCCTACACATGGGTTCTTTTAGTTTACCATCACATAATCATTTATACCACAACTTATTTTTATTTGCTTTATTTTTCTATTTTCTCAACTCTTTATTTTTTACATTAATATGTTCATATATATTTCATTGATTATTCCTCTATCCCTTTCTTTGTATTCACTTGGCCCCTTCCTTTTTATTCTTTATTCTTATTCAGGCATTTGTGACATCTATCTTTTGATGATGTAATCTCCATAATAATATCATTGTATAGCCTATCCTTTATAGCATGTTATTTTATCACTCCTAAATATTTATTAATTGTATATGATATGGATTACATTTATCTTACATGATCACATATTTTTATTACTATATACATTGATTCCTCATCATCCCCCTCCACATTTCACATACTATTTGAGATACTATATTGTGATTTAAATTTATAGTGGAGGAATATTTATTTCCTTTAACATGTTTTATAGATTTTTTGGATCCATAAAATTCATATAATTTTTATACATTCTACTTATATTTCCTTTAATCTATACTTGTGTTAAAATTATTTAAAAAATACAAAATAAAAATCTAAAAAGCCAAAATCGGGTCCTAAGCATGACATGTTTTCTAGTTTTTTATTATTAATTTATGTTATTTATCAATTTTTTGGTATATTACATATAATATTTCATACAAACATGTATTTTAAGATATATATATGATTCTTAATTACTATTTAAACCTAAAATATAGGTTAAGGGAATCTAGGGTTAAAGGGTTAGAGACAGCCTAAGGCACAAGGATGGTAGACTATATCTAAAGTAGGCTAATTAAATTTAAAACTTAGCTAAACATATACTTAATTTATTATGTTTATATATCCTAAAAATATAAATTATATTTGTGTTATATATTTTAGTGATAATGAAAATAAGATACTTGGTTCTGATTTTAATATAGATCTAGATCTGTAATAGAAAAGAATAAGACTGGAAATGGATTTTGGATTAGCCATCAGATTCTATATTAAAAACTTATATGGCCTTATAAATTTTTTTTGAAATTGGAAGATTACATCTATGATTCTAACCTAGATTCAGGTGTCCTATATAGAATACATGACGGATTTAGATTCAACCATGTGGAATATTATGGGTTCTATATCACCTTCACTCTAGTGTGCTCAAATCTAGATCATGGGTTGTCACTCGCTTTTAAATATCAAAAAACTTAGTTTCTCATATTCATAGTGGTTATGGGAAGAATGGTTTAGTGTGCACATAGTGTCAATCTACCCCAAAGACCCATTTTTCAATGAGCACTACCTACATAGACAATAATCTGAAGAGTTTTTTATATTCATAGTGGTTATGGGAAGAATGGGTTAGTGTGCACATAGTGTCAATCTACCCCAAAGACCCATTTTTTAATGATTACTACCTACATAGACAATCATCTGAAGAGGGCCTTAAATTGATGTAGTTATCCCATATATGTTGTATTGTGTGTGCATAAGGGTGCAATGTGTGATAAGTAAGTACATAGAGTGACCTATATTTTAACTTTTAAAATGTGTCTCATGGGATGATACTTTAGTAATTCATACCTATAGATATGTTTTCCTTATAATTGTATGGAAATATGATAAAATAGGTAAGCTTTGCTCACTTGATTACTTGATTGAATGTCTTTCGGTAAGTTGCCTTGTGAGAGTAAGAAGTTTCTAGGTGAGGAAATGAATGAGGATTGATCTTATATTCATAATAATCATTTTTTATAATATATTACATTAAGTTACTTAGGCTAACCATAGTTATATGTTTAATTTGTAAATTTTATGACTTTAGGACACCAGACACTTACATTAGGGTAGGACACTTGTGTTGATGTAGGTGTCTAACTAGGATGCAAGTATTAGAGCAACTAGAAAACAAGCACAACTCAATAAATTATAGATATATAAAAAAAATTATAACATTTTGAGCATGATATAAGTTCTAAGTCATTAGAACAAAATTGGTCAGACTACGAGATAATCATTTTAGCATAGAGAGATAGTGTATGCAAGCCTTTAGTAGTGGGAAGGTTTAGAAACTAAAGGTACATCCATGATATATATTTTTAAAATGTATAAGATTGATATGTTATATAATTTATAAATGGTGTCTATATTCCCCCCTTTTAATCTACTAATGTAATTTCTAGTTTAAAATAAAATAAATACATACCTGGGTGTGTATAACACACCTTGTCTTTGTGTGAGTCTAACTTGAATGATTTAATTTTGACTAACATGTAACCAAGATCATGTTATAGTAAGTTAATATAATATTAAATTTCAATCATTTTAAATTATTAGAAGTAAATATATCAAGGTTTAGGAGTACATTTATGTATCTATGCAACTACCTTTCCTTTTGGAAATTTGATTTAAAAAGATGAAAGATGCATCATTATAAATCATTAAAACTGATATTAGGATAAATATAAATCTATAAAGTTCATAAATATATAATTATTTAAGGATAAAACTTACCCCCAAGCTTGTATCTAAATGTGAGTTACCCCCTGATAGTTGAGATTAGCATAATAGTACAACCCAATCATAGTTATAACTTGGTGTGAGTGAACCAAATCAACTCATACTATAATTCATGTGAGGTTGGATGATGTAATCAAGTCTAACCTATAAAATAATAAGTATTTAGTTATTTAATCACATCAACCACACCAAAAATTGACCAACTACTATAATAGATTGGCTCAATATAGTCCATAACAATCCAATCAAGTGAGCTAAAGTATGTAGAAGTGTTTGAAATCTAAAAGTTGATTTGATTTTACAATTTTAGGGGATATTTTGCATATCATATGTACCTCATATATGTCTTATGTTGAAACCTAGGTATAGTAATGGTAATAATGTATATAATTCTAACACAAATGTGTATCTGAGTCATATAACTATGAATTTTGGCCAATTTTTAAACTGTGTAAGTGTGTAGAACATGTTTCTATAACATGCCCCCACTATAATTTGAAACTAAAAATTAGTGTAAGTGTGGAGAACATGTTTCCAAAACATGCCCCCAATGTATATCTGAATCTAGTGAACTATGAAAAATGTGTAATCCATGCCTCATGGCGTACCCTAACTAATATGTCCACCTTTTTAAGTGAGGTGAAGTAGATATTGGTAGTAACCTTACCTTAAAAGGATAAGATAACTATATAATCTATGTACGAACCATGTATCATATATAAATAACATGTATAGGTAGATATATCATTTAATTACATATAATGTGATCACATAAAGTCATAAGATTCATGATGTAGATCATGGCAACATCTAGATAGTATCATTACAAGCCCAAAAACAATCAAGCACACACATAAGAGCACTCAAAACCAAATAAAAATACAATAGTACAAGGATGCATCAAATAATGTCTATTTTCAAATTCCACACATTTAAAGGAACATGATTTAGTCAAATTTCCACAAAGAAGGGAATGACATATTTAAATATCAACATACAACAAACCATGACATATACAAATGTCACAATAGGAAAACATAGGCAGGGGGCCTAGAGCATATTCAAATGCTTGAACAATCAAAACAAGATACTCAAGGAAGTTCATAAATAAAAACATAGTACACTATCTAATGGATCATGTGTCAGATAAAAATGTTAAGTAAATAGCATATCAAGTACATTGTGAAAGATATAAGCATGGATAAAGGCATGTGTAAGTATATAATCTCAAACATGATGATGTAAAATGATCATAAAATTATATAACATGGGTGTATTGTGATAAGATAAGTGGATGTCCCCAATGTCCACATGACATGAGTCAATGGAAGCCCCAACATCTTAAAATGGGTAGATCACGTATCTATGTATGCCTGAATCACACTCAAAAGTTGTGTTCAACACATGTGATATGTTATCTACCAACATGTAACCAACAACATATATTACAAGGAACTACTAGAACATGTAAATGCTAAAACAAAAAATTTGTATGTTTTTGTAGTTTTTTTCTTTTCTTAGTATTTTTGGAATATTCCACATAAATAACTATCCTATGATCTCATCCAATAGATGCCCATAGCTATCTCCCCACTAGGGACCTAGTGAAATAAACTAGTGGCACTACCAAAGAGAATGTATAGATGTAATGTATATCACTATAGAATTTGTAATTTTATGCATGTGTATAATAGGACTCTATGGTTTTGAATAAATAATAGAAGGAATGGGGGTTCATGGAACCCATCATTGAGTGATATATGGTTTCTTTGGAATAATAGTAATAGGAATATGTTTATGCATATTAGATATCTAAATATGATGTGTAGTAGATGAAGATTTATGGAACCCAATGTGGATCTATGATGCAATGGTCCTTCAAGTACGAACCACATAGGAAAGGATATTTCATGTTGCTTACCCTTTTATGGAGGATTAACTGTAGTAGTTTTGATAACTAACTACCTAGGTATAAATTTCTATTATTCAAGTGGATGTTCATATAGAATTCTAGAAATTGTAATTAACCACTTGGCATGAATGTATTAACATAACCATGCATTATATAAGGTAATTCTTGAAATTTTTATATCCATAGTCATCCCAATAACATATAAAATACACCCATGGAAGGTATAATTGATAAAGTAGTAACCACGTGTGTGGGACTTACTTGTAAAGGTAAGTCAATCTCATCAAGAACTTATTATGAGGTACCATAAAATGCTCTAGTTGATCTAGTTAAAATATGTAAATCATTATTTTCATAACCTAAATGCATAAGTAATGTCATGGTAAAAATTATTCTGATTACACCATTATCAATCATAACATTGTGTATAGGCTAGTGATCAAGGTATGTTTGAATGAATAAATAATGAATATCTGAATCATCATCTCTAATATCATTATCATCAAAATTAATATAGGGTCTTTAAACCATAGGAGGTGTATGCCATGCATAAGTACCAATAATCCCATCTATTTTATTTCCATAATGTGATGGAGGATGATGTTCATCATATGCCATTTTCACCTCTAGATCCTTCTTATAATGGTCTTGCAAAGTATTATTAAATATTTTTTATTTCTAGTAATCACTAGGTTGTGAACCTGATTCATTTGGAGTATCATCAAATGTAATATTTTGGTCATAAATGAGGTCTTGTATCTTATGATTCAAGGTAAAACATTTGTTCATATAATGCCTAGGGCCTTGGTGATAATCACAATAATCATTCACACCATACCCTTTGGGTAGAGGTCTACTCATATCAACTTCTATAGATGAAGGAAAGATATGAGGTGACACTCTAAAATCAATGAGAGTAATGAAGCAATATACTTAGATAAGCATGTAAATTTTCTGTATGGTTCATTAAATAAGACAATTCAATTAGTTGGTTGTGACACGACATTAACCATGGTAGTTGTTTGTTTTTTAGGCTCAGGAGGTTTCACCTTGTAACTTAGTTTGATATTAAACTTGGTATTAGATGTATCTATATTTGATGTGTTTGATACATACTAATTAGGTTCAATGAGACAAGTTTAATTTCATGATCACAAATAATATAGCATAAGCCATCAAAATATTTAATTTTTTTCAAAATAATGGACCCATGTAAAGGAGTAAACTTTGCTTTAAGATGTCCTAAATTTATTTATCTTCCATAGGATTTGTCATTTTAGCTAACATTTTCTTGTAGCATAAGACATAGTCATTAATTACTTCATTGGTTCCTTGTTTAAGTATTTAAATTTTGGGATAAGAAACCTTTTTTATGATATTGATAAATAAATATGCCAAAAATTTGTTTGCAAGGGTTTTGAATGCATTTACTAATTGGGTTGGTAAATCATATAACCATCTTAAAGCATAGTCTTTTAATCTCCTGAGAAATAAATTGGTCAAAATTTTATCATTGGAGACACAATCAAGGCATGCCACATTAAAAAAATCAAACATGTTATTCAATTTCACCCTTGCCATCATAAAATGTGAACTTAGGTGAAACAAAACCTCTTGTGAACCAATAGCACAAGGTGACTTCATAGAATTTTTTTCAATATTTGTAACCTTTGTTTGTAAAATTTTTATATATTGGAAAATAGCTTGCACCTCTTCATCTTTGATTTTGGATATTGGAAAAGTCACTAAAAGAGGTGTACTCATAGGTTGAGTAGATATATGAATAAAAATTGGTAATTGGGTTGAAGTATTAAGTTTTCCCATATAAGATGTGACAATAGTAGTTTTAAGGAAAAAAGTTTGG
>JARHVA010004549.1:1447500-1520842 GCA_037957365.1 Torreya grandis
ATATAAATACATAGCATTTCTAATCTTATTTGATCTATTTGGCACTCCTCAAAGATACATTTATACTCTTGCACATTCAAAGGTACTATTATAAACTTCATAATTTATCAATCAATCACAAAGAACATTCCTTATTTAAGTTTAAATAAATTAATCCAAGCCAAGATTTCCATTTTAAGTATTAAAATATAGATTACTTGTTGCATTCACTAAATGATCACCATTGCACACATATACCTAACAAGGATAACTACATGCAATTTGATTACCCTCCTCAAATTATTGGATATGTAAGTAGAACTCAATCATTCATTGGGTATTTGTTTAGGACATATCAAACCTCCTTCATTTTTTATAGATAAACATGATTTTGAAAGTGTACCAAGGGTTTCAAAAAGAATGAGACAAGTTTTATAGATACCCCACACACAATGAGCCCAATTATCAAATATAGATATGGATTAAAAATAGGTGCAATACCCTATACTAAAACAAAGAGACATTATACACAAACAAATCTGGTATAAGACAAACACTTTCATGTGGTGTAGGTGACCATAGAATTCCATATTCATCCTAGCAATTCTAAGCACCTATTTCTCGATCAGAGTGACTCATGGTCTACTTTTATCCTTTCCTATTGCATACAAATTTTATCAGTCCTATATAGCACATGCTACATATATTAATCCCTTGGTTTATTTTTATTTATAATAAGTTTTAATTTTTTATTCATATACTGATTTGGCATTAAAATTAGTGTTTTATTGATATAATTTATATAAATTGAATAGTCCTATGTTTTATATTTTCTTATGTTCACATAATTAAAATAAGGTAAAACACCCTGTAACTTTGGGGTGGAGTTAGGGTTACTCAACAATGTAGCTCATTTAACATTTTCATGATTGGGCCAATTAATCTCCTTTAACTCTTTGGAAGATTGAGAATAACCTTAGCCTATCTTGATGATGTCAAGAATGATGTGGTGCCCCACTTATGACTGACTCTCTTTAAACTCTTTATCACCTTCTTACAATAGTTATAGAATCACTTATGAAATCATGTTATTAATTTCAATTTTTTTAATTCACTTTATTAGAAAACTCATTTCACTATGGTAAATAGTCACATACACTTCCATTTATTACATGCAAAATTCTACCATAAATGATTTGCACAAAATCCCAAACCTCACCTTTGAACCCAAGTTTCATCTAGTTTTTTTAATTTTAGTTTAGGAGGGTATAACACAATAATTTATCTTTGGACATACACCTTTAGAGAATTATAATACTTAACCAATTTTTTGATCACATTCAAAAATCTATCCTTAAACTCCTTAATGATGACCCAATAGAATTTGATTTAAACTTCATACATAAGAAAACTTCAAATTTTGTCATTTTCTAGTTCATTTTCATGATTATAGTAATATAAAGTTTTAAATGTACTATTTCATCTATTTTAAGTTGAGTTATGTCTTGTACTATTTGATTTTGATTATTTATTCCATTAAAGACATGAGTGATTCAATACGTGTTTATATACACCTAATATTTTTCAATTTTATCACTTTACTCACACTTTCTCTTTTAGTGGATCATCGACACATCAATCTCACTTAAATTCAAAATTCCACCATAAATGATTTACAAAAAATCCCAAACCTCACCTTTAAAACTCAAGTTTCATCTATTGTTTTATTTTTTTTTAGTCTAGAAGAGTATAACACAATAATTTTTCTTTAGATATACACCTTTAGAGAATTAGAAGGATTAACCAATTTTTCTATCACATTCAAAACTCTATCCTTAAACTCCTTAATGATGGCCCAATAGTAGTTGATTTAAACTTCATACATTAGAAAACTTTAAATTTTTTAATTTTATAGTTAGTTTTCAAGATTATAGTAATTTAAAGTTTTAAATTTACTATTTCATTTATTTTAAGTTGAGTTATGGATTTTACTATTTTATATTGATTATTTTTTTATATAAATACATTAGTGATTCAATAAGTTTCTGTATACACCTAATATTTTCACTTATATCACTTTATTGACATTTTCTCTTTAAGTGGCTCATTGATGCATCAATCTCTCTAAGTGGATGCCTTAGAGGGTGCACTAAGAATGGGGTGGCATCACCTCATGGTACTTTTTGATAAATATTTCCATAATATTTTTTCATATCTCCATTACTATCAATCTTACCTCCTCTAAGTATCCCCATCTTACATATCTTTCTACATTTTAATCAAAATTTGCTAGATTCCCTATATTATATTATAATAGCTTAACTAATATAGTATTTTTATACTTTATCTTCCATGTATTATATTATAATATCTAATACATTTATAATTTTATCTTATATAATATGTATTATATCAGTGTGGCCTTTAGAATACTATGCCAGTTGACATTTCCAAACTACTAGTCGATCCCATTGGCTTAGAGTTTAGGGTTAGTTTACATTATTGGGTTCATATATATATGGGTCATATTTCATTCCCAAATATATATAAAATTATCATATACTCTGATTATGTTCATATTTTTTCTCCTAAATAGTATTTTAAGGAGTTAGAGTTTTAGAGCCTTATCTTGGAGGTCTAGTCTTATAATGACATTGAAGTTTAATAGGAAAAGTTGAATCAAGAAGGTACACCTAGTATTTGGAGTCCCAAAATAAGGAAACTTAGGTATTAATATTTATATTTAATTATTCAACTTACAACATCTCTTACAAAGTTCCACTTGAGCTAAATGGGGAGATTGAAGTGTCAACGAGTCTACCTAAAGTTAAGTATCTATATCCCTACTCTCTTTCATATATTAGATATTATTTTCTCATTTATATTGTTAATTTATGTGTTCATCCTTTATTATCATCTTCATTATACTAAATAGGTTAGTATAAATATAAGGGTAATGAGGCTTGGCACTTATCACCTTAGGTTTCATAGATTACCCATTGGTTGACCATTATACCAATCATCTTGTTATTATTTTAGTAAGTTTAGATATATTATATTAGGTAACCCTTATTCACTATATCCTTGCATTAATTATAATTATTATATCCTTAATACACCCATTTATTATAACCTTTAAATTCACTTATTTACATTGAGTGCTAATGAGAACTACACCCCATAATCTTAGGCTCTAGAACCCTTTCCTCTTAACATGAGTATAGATTACAATATACTAGGTCTAAGGTTATTATAGGTCCTTACCTACTCATTAATGTATATTCAATCTCTATTTTTATTACCTTATTTATGTTTTAGTATACTGAGAGAAAAAGGATAGTTATAGGTCATCTTAGTTTTTGTAAACATTCTGGGGAACTTGAAGTGATTCTTATCCCACCTCTAATTGGATCATTTTCATGTGTTTCCTTATTTATTATTTGAATTTTAATTAATATCATCATACATATTAGTGAATATTTTATCCCAATTGTATCTACCAACCTGAGATACTTGGGTTTTCTAATAATATTATATCGACCAACATGATATAGTTTTTAGTTTCTTAGTTCAATTTTCTATTACATCAACTAAGCAAATAACATCTAACTAATTTTTTAAAATATTCCTTGTTTTCCATATTTCCTTTTCATATTTTTAATCATGTCATATCCTCTTAATATTTTTATAATGATTCTCAACCCATTCTTATTTTTCATGGGTTATTTTTTTAATTCCTTCTATGACCACCATTAAAATAAACTTCTCATGGTGCAATTATGCTGCACATTTTTTTATGAGAAAATATCTTAATGATGATCTTACCACTTATGATGAACTTTATTACTATTTTGAATATCCAAATGATGAAATATATTGTAGGATAAAATATTATCAATATGGTCCTCTCATTTATGATGATCCATATGAAAATCCTAATGATCCCACCTTCTCTACTTATCACATGGTTTAAAATCACTACCATAATTTTCCCATCTATGATGATGATTATAATAGATGTGAATACCTTAAAATGATATTAAATATCCTCAATGAAAAATATTATAATACTGATAATTATTTTCCCATTTCTCACTTGATTTCTAGTAATCTTTCCCCTATGACCCAGATGATCTTTATTACCAAGTTGAAGATCCCAATGATGACTCATATAGTGGGATTAAAGTTTATCAACATGGTCCTCCAATTTCTAATGATCCTTATAAGGATCCTAATGATCCCACCTTTTTCATTTTTCACATGGTTTAAAATAAATAGCATGATTTTCCAACCTAATTTGTTGATTCTGATAAAGGTGAAGACCCTATAATGATATTATATTTTCCAATTGATGATTATTACCACATGGATGAAAATACATCTTGTGGATTTTCCATTTATATTAACCCTCACTTTAGATAAAGTAGTAATTAGGATTATTATATTAATTCAAACCCACCCTCTATCCCATAGTAACAACTTTTTTTTTTGGATGGCTCATCAAACTTAAACTCACATTAAAACTTATGCTATACAACCAAATTTTGTCAACTCTTTACCTTATAAATATCACTTAGTTAAAATGCCTATTTTGAAATGCATTATAGATTATTCTAACCCTATAGCTTATATAAACATTAATACATGTCCTACTAGTCTAGTTTTAACTTAAACCTCTTCCATCATATTCAAATAACTACTTCAATCACTTCATTACAACTATATCACCCAACCTAGTACTATTCATTTGTAACAACCTATAGTCAACTACACTAGCCATGATCTTAAATATGACAATACAATTCTAATTTTTCCTCCTATTTTCTCCAACTCCTTTGGCTATGAACAAAAAATTGTTGATACATTTCTAATTTAGCCTCATGTTACAAGTAACTACACCATCCATGACACAAATTGTGTTGATATAGTTCATATTATTTCATCCAACTACACCAACCGTGACACTAATGTGTCAATATATTTTTTCTTGATTCATATAATTGAATTGGCCATGCAAAAAAATGTGTTGATATAGTTATTCTTATTTGATATAATTACACTAGCCTTGATCCTAAATTTACTAATATAGTTCATCCTCTTAAAACCATATTAGCCATGACCTAAAAAGTGTCTATATAGTTTATATCATGCCTCCTATTACAAATAAATACACTACTCATGACCTAAAATGTGTTAATACAATTATTCTTCTTTTACTCAACTACACTGGTCAACAATCATTATAGAGTGTTGATAGAGTTCCATTTTTTCACTTAATAGTATTGGCGAGATATTAAAGAGTATCAATATAGTTATCATATTACCTTTTGATTCTTCCAAACTATATTAGCCAGTATTTAGATAGTGTTTATCTCATTTTCTTAACATCCCCTAATTTTTATGATGGTATCAGTCATGTCCCTAAAAGTGTGGAAACACTATGACTCTCTCTCTCTCTCTCTCTCTCTCTCTCTCTATATATATATATATATATATATATATATATATCATAACTATATCAATAATTTTCTCTCTAATTTGGCACACTGTATCAACTTGGCTAATACAGTTCACTCCAATTTTTTCACACCATACTTTATCAACTTGACTAAAATAGTTTAATTTGGTCATTTTAAAATAAATTATATTAGCTTGGCCATTACCACACAAAATAATTTTATATCACCTCATAGATATATTGACTCCTTAGATACCACATTCCATGTTGTAACACATATTTACATAAATTTTGACATCATTACTAGGCCTATTGATCTTGAGGTTAAATCTAATCTACCTACATCCCAAAAATCTAGTGTGATAGCCATCTTTTTTATAATGCACATATTGTGGAAACTTATGTTTCCCACATTTTTATTGTTTTAGCCTTTAGGGTATCGTTTTATGCCCATCCTTACCCTTATTCAAACTTTGGTGGCATCTAATGAGGCCCATCCTTATTTTATTCTATTCTTGATCTCTCATCCTTACCATGAGGTAGCAATTAATAACCTCTCAAATCTTAAAAACAAACAAATTTAACTTCAAGAAACATTTTTATACAAATATTATTTCATTTCACATATTTTTATTTGATATTATCATTAGCATAAATATTGCTTGTTATCTTATCCTATGTTTCTTTTCTTTCATATATTTAATTTCCTTGGCATCATTTTTATGACACTTTTTCTTCCTTTTTATATCTTTGGTATCTTACGATTAGCCTTAATTTCCCTATTGGATCTTTGGTATTGTTAGTCTCAACAAATGGTGACTCATGGAGGAAACATAGTAATATGTTAGAACTCAAAGACTCTAATTTAGATAAATAATTAGTTCATCCACTTCACTTGACCAATATCATCATCTAGATAAGATTATGGTTGAAACAAACTTTGCACTTGCATAATTAGGGCCAAATACCAAGACATATTCATACTATGTGTGTGCTTTGATTCCACTTACTATTTTCCATGGGTTTAAGAAACAACTTCCAGACTTCTTATCCTTGATCACTAACACTTGACTGGAGCATGTTTATATATCCATTACAACCCATGATTTTAGCTTAAGGAAAGCTTGGGAATTACTTTGATACTAACTAGGCATCCATATCCCCAATAGAGATTAATTTGGCTCCAATCAAGGCCTTGTTCCACTACCATCTAGGTGTCCATAGCCTCAGTGGATATTTATAGAATTACCTATGCCTGAAAGCTTTTTATTTTACATTGTATCCTTCCTTTTTGTATTTTCTTTATACTTTTATAATTTGAGAAAGGTTGGGAACCAAAATAGCTAGGTTTTAGGATTTTTTCAACTGTTTGATCTTTAGATAATCACCTATGGTTACAACCTTTACTCTTGGAAAGGATGATGATTAAGTGTTAGTATGGATATACCATGATAATTTGAGCTCTCACCCAACAAGCACAAGTCTTCTTAAAACCAATTTGAGGTCAAGACAATGGTCAAGTTCTCATGAAATGATTGGCTTCTTCTATTGGTCTTTATTAATTTCTTAAAATTACAATATTATTCATATATTCCAGGGCCATGGTCATCATATACATGGGGTACACACCAACATTTTTGAATTTTAAGAATATTCAAGAAAACTTTAAAATTTTGAGCTCAACATTGTCTAAGAGGAATTATTAGAACCATGGAATAAGGCAATAAGAAAGAAACAAAAAACATAAAATAGGAAAGAAAGAAAGTAAAGGAAAATAAGTAAATATATACATGCTTATATACAAATAAAGGATAGGAAGGAAGAACTTAAAATAAACTAACTAGCCTACCTACACTAAATCTAACCATATTACAGAGTTTAATCCATGAAGACCTTTGGTGGAGAAAAAACAAAGTAATTCTTGAGATACTTCCCATTGGTGGGCAATGTGAACTCTGCCCCTTGAAGGTCTCTCAACTTGAAGGTGTTATTTCCCAATGTTTTTGCAATCTAGTATGGGCTAATCCATAAAGATGTGAATTTTCCATGTTTTCCCTTAGGCTCGGATGCTTTGTCCCAAAGGAGAACTAGGTCTCCTCATCTAAAAATTTTAATATTTGATATGTTATCAAACCACCTATTGACTATGGTCTGATGTCTGCTAAAATTAGTAAAGGCTTTCTCCCTTACATCTTCCATCTGAATTATGTCCAATAATCTAGAATTGGTATGTTTTTGGCTTTCTTCCATGTACTCCTACATGAACATGTATATAGTAAACTTGAGAGTAATGAGAAAGATAGGTTCTTATACATACATCAATAGAAATGGTGAGGCTCTTAAGGATTGCTTGATTATTATCCTATTAACCCATAGTGCAAATTTAATGAGTTTATGCTAGGTCCTAGGCTTATCTATAGCAAACTTTTTGATTGCCTTCATTAGGTTTTTATTTGTAGACTTAGAGACTCCATTTCCTTAGGGATAATGGTTGTATGTAAACTTGAGATTAATATCATTATCATAATCCCATTCATTCATCTCAATAGATATGAAATTAAATCAATTGTAACACATTAGAGAGACTAGAGTTTTGAACCTAGTGTAGATGTTTTCCTCCAAGAATTTGATCACTTTTTTAGTCCTAAATTGTTTGGTGGTTATAGCTTCAGTCCACCTTGTACAATAGTCCATGGTAGTCAGGACATATTTGTGACCTTTAGATGAATTGGGATTGATTACCCCAACAAATTCTAACCCCCATTATGCAAATGGCTTATCGATCATGACTAGTTGTAGAGGCATTATTGCCTTAGGCTCTTTGGTGCTAAAGAATTGACATGAGTGACACTCCCTTACATGCTTGTGAGCATCCTTAAAAATAGTTGGCCAACAATATCCAACTCTAAGAATTTTATGGGCTATAGTCCTCCTAGATGGATGTCCATTGCCCAGTTTTTCATGAAAGGTGATCATGATTTGGGTGGCTTCTTCTTGTGAGACACATCTCAATTAAATTACTTTAAAATTTATTTTATACAAGACTCCATTATTGATTAGGTAATGGTCTACCTTAAATATTAGGGCCCTCTATTTCTCTCTAGATAATCCTATAGGATAAGTACCATTAATTAGCAAATGTATGATTGAATCATACCACTCACTAGCTTGAAAGTTTTGTTGTTCCACTTACATAACACTTAGCCTAGGGTTAGCATTAACAATCATCTGAATCAAACCTTGACATCTTAATAATTTGGTTATTTTCATCTCCAAATCATACTCCTACAAAATTGACATCCACTTACCTTTACATTCTCCTAGTTCATTCTGATTTAACATAATTTTAGTGGTAGGGTCAATAAAGATACCATTCACCTTATTTCTAAGGATATAATGCCTAAATTTCTTAACCACCTTGACTAATTCATATGCCTACTTATCAATAAATGAATAATTTAACGTAGAATTATTAAAATTAGTTCTCAAAAAATTTATTGGGTGATCACACCCATCAATATTGTGAGTTAACACTACATCCATAGTGTGGTCAGATGCAAATGAATAGAGGTATAAGTCCCTTGAGAAGTTAGGACTTATAAGGACCAAATCTTCGATAATGGACTCCTTAATGTCATTAAATACCTTATTAGATTCTTCATTACATGTTATTTTGGCATCCTTATTTAGCATGTCATTTAGTGTCTTGGAAATATTTGTAAAGCCAAAAATAAACTTTCTTACAAAATTTATCTTACCAAATAATGACTTTAGCTCTTTTTTACTATTTGGTGGCTTTATTCTAGATATGGCCTCCAATATTACAAGATCTATAGAGATCTTATCTTTGGTTATAACATGACCCAGTAATTTTCCTTTTATAACACAAAAATACTCTTCTTAAGGTTTAAGGAGATTCCATACCTTCTACATCTTTCAAAAACTTGTTGTAAGTACATGAAGTTATCTTCCCTATTTTTAGAAAAAATTGTTAAATCATCCATATATATAATATTACACTTACCTGTCAGGTCCTGAAAGGCATGATCCATAACTCTTTAAAAATTAGCTCCTACATTGATTAGCCCAAAGGGCATTCTTTTTTAAGAAAAGGCTCCCCATTTGGTGTTGAAGGTTATTTTCATTATATCCTCTCTATCAACCAATAATTGATTATAAATTGAAAATCCATCAAGAAAAGACATAATAGCTAAACCTAAAACAACTTGAATTAATTAGTCAAGGAATGGGAGAGGATAGTTATCCTTTTTTGATATTTTGTCTAAGTTTATAAAGTCAATACAAAGTCTAATCTCACCATTCTTCTTTCTAACTGGTACCAAATTAGCCACCCAGGTAGAATGCATGATGGGGAAGACTATCCTAGTATCTAGTAATATTTTGACCTCCTTGAAGATCATGGGTTTTAAGATAGGGTTTACATGCCTTTGTTTCTATTTGAAGGGCTTGTAGTTTTCTTTAAGGGGTATAGTATGGGTAATGACTCTTAGATCAAAGATATTTAAGTCATCATAGGACCATGCTATGACATCCCTATATTAGGTGAGGAACTCTTTGGATTCTGATTCTCAATGTTTGTGTAGGCTTTTCTAATATTTATGAGATGGGGTCGATCTTAGAGTCCAATATCAATAGAATTATAATATTTCCCACTTATTTTGGTAACTTTAGAAACTTTGGCTAGCTTGTCTTGATCAAATAGTATCTCTAAAGCAATCATCCCCTTAGGAATCTTGTTTTCATTCAACTGATTGACTTTACCATCAAACTTGTCCTCCTTAGATGCATTTTCATTAGCCTCATCAATAATATGAGCATAAAATGCTCTATAATTAGTCATGAAATCCAATATCTATTGATCACCATTGAAAATTTGAAAATAATTAACATTATTAGGCACTAAAGGACAACAGATCAATTCAATACTAAAATTGGGGGAATCTTGGTTGGACATGAGGTTGGCTATAGCAAATTCAAACTCATTAGTAGCTTGGTTTTCCGCTCTTAATATGGAGATGATGCTAAAATAATCAAAGGACTCAATCAAATCCAAAACACTGAACTTATATCTTATAAGATATGAGAGCTTGCATTGTTATTTGATTCTCACCTAGTTGACCACTAGTTCAGAATCCCCATAAGCTAGCAATTCTTTGACCTTATTATTTATATCAAATTGTAAAACTAAGATAAGGGCTTCATATTTAGTGAGATTGTTAGTGTAATGGAATTGGAGTATATAGGAAGCATGGTACATTCTATCAGTAGGATTATTTAAGACAATACCAACACCTAATCTAGCATTAGACCTAGCACCATCAAAATGTAATTTCCATAGTCTAGGAATAACATGAACACTTTTAGGAACACATACCTTGTCAATATCTAGGGTGAAAACCCATAAATTTGAGTCAATTATGTTTACCACCTCATTTACAACATTATATTCCATCACAATATGTTTCATCCTTGGTATACATTATCATGTGTTTCATGTGTTCAGGCAACAAGTGATACTAGAGAGGGTGAATTTGCCATGCCTCTCTTGATGATGTATCATCCTTGGTCTACCTATGTTCAAGTTTGATATTATGCCCTTTGATTATGGCCAACACCTCTTCATAATTCTTGGCCTTAATGTAAATGGTGTCATGAACACTGCACTGATGCACATATATAGGCTTGGGCATCTTCTTCTCCTTTAGATGATTACTGACTATGTTATTTGGGTCCCATATTTTGAGTTCATCAAGATGAAACCCAAATGAATCCCTATGCTTAGATATGGTATCAACCTATTTCCAATCTTGTAGTATATTCCTTCCAATAATTAGAGGGAAGGAGTGGAGAATACCCTTCCTCTTTTCTTTACAAATTCCATTAATGCCATGAATGAGCTAGGAGGCAATCTCTTTCTCAATATAGCTTGTTAGAAACATACATTAGCAATCTATAAGGCTGGGGCATGATCCCCTTAATCTTGATGATTGTGCATTCAAGGTAGTAAAAAATGTCACCCATCATTTAAACATACTTATTTATTAGTGGATGGACTCGAGGCATGGGAATACCTATATACCCTCCACATGGTTGGGTAGACATAATCACAAATAAATTACATATGGTTCCTATATTTAAATATGTGCAATTTGGAGTAGAGGTGAAAAATGGTAGTTTTTCCTTTAGGAGACCAATTCATAATCCTTGGGAAGCTAACCAAGGTAAGAAAGGAATATAGTAAGTATGACATCATATAAAATTACTTAGATGTCTTATTTTTGATGGTAGTGAACTACTTAGCCAAGAAGACACTAATCAAATCTCCAATTGGAGGGGTGACCTTTTCTTCCAACATGAAATGCATATAGGGGACCTAGATTTTGTTTACATAGGTGGTTAAAAGGGATCCAAAGGTTTAGTTTAATAGATTTATTATTACTCTGATGCCTTCCCTAAACTAAACTATTGGGATCTTACCCTCAAAGTCTATGAAGATATGGGGTCCTTGGTTCAACTAAGGCCTAAGGATAGTGTCCAAGTCATGTGTGATGGTCCATTCCTTGATCTTAGATAAGTTTACATGGGGAATTGGGATATTATAGTAATTTAGGGTTTAGGGTTTAGGGTTTAGGGTTTTTTTTAAATGTGGAACCAACCTTAGACCCTAATAAGAGTATATTTTGTGTTTTCACATGATAATGCATTAAACACATGACTTTTATTAGCTATTTTGTAAGGCTTGGCATAAATATTTTAAACCAATGTATACACTGTGTTTATTAAACACAACACAAACATTGGCTTACAACATTTATCCATGGTCCCATTTATGTAATTTGAAAACTTGGACCTAAATCCCTTAGCTTAAGGTTTACTTCATGCTTAATAAACACATAACAAAACTTAGCCTAAGGAATTTAAGCCTAAGTCCCACTTTAATAATGTGTTAATGAAATGTTTAGGCATCTTTATAGATAAATAAATCATGTTTAATCACCAGAGGATGATCTAATAATGTGGGGACCCTAAAGACTTTTCAATAAAGCCTCAAGATCATACAATATTTACACGTGGCAAAATCCCATTCAAAGCAAAACTAACAGATGATCTAATGATTCATACTTTATCATGATCCATAATCTAATGGTGTAAAATCCTTGATGACTTTTCAAAGGAACTCAAGAGGCCCCATGGAGATGACAAGTGGCGTAACCATAGGGCACTAGTGCCAAGGATCCAACTAAATGGCAAGAGCCTAAATCATAATCAATGGCTTATGCAAATCTAGGATTTTGATTTGATGAAGTGAAATAAAAGGTGAATTTTTTACATGCCAATGCCTAGTGTTCAAAATGTATTTATGAAAAATGCCATGAAAGGTTCAGACCAATGCCACATAGGCACCGCTTAAGTATAAAAATACAAAATAGAAGATCTTGTGGGCTTGAAAATTAAAAGGTAGGTCTAAATCAAATCTAAATCATGTATGAGCCAAAGTATAGATATATTCTACCATTAAAGTTCTAAAACCCTAAACCTTACATAAAAGTGACCTAAATGAACTTAATTGGTCACATTTTGATCCAAAAAGAGCTTAATTGTATTTGTAAGCATTTAATAACTACCACAGAGACCAATTCACAATCTAGTGTGAGAAATTTGTAGAAATAGAGACCATGGTAGCTCATAGGTAGTAGTTGAAGGAAGAGGCTAAACTTTACTTGTCAATAGATAATGAGGGGTGAATCTTCAAGGACATTGAATTATACATTGTGGCCTTAAATTCCCTAGGCATTAGGAATTGGTATGAGCTTTTCTTAATGGTGGAGGAGATAAATCCCATCACAAAGGAGGAGTAGAGAATTACTATAGTGAGCTAGAGACATTATGACCTAGTTGCATTCTAGATGACCATCCTTCACTATGGTGTGGTAAAACCTGAGGTATTACATTGTATAGACATCCTTACTCCTAATTTTTTTTATTTTAGGGTAGATAATGATTGGATCATAAGGGAGGGGAATTATAAAAAGGTATCTTATATTTCCCTTGTAACCTTTAAAAAGTACTATAAGCTCCCAATTCCCCATGTTGACTTATCTAAGATCAAGGAATGGACTAACACACATGACTTAGACACTGTCCTTAGACCCTAGTTATACCAAGGACCCCATATCTTTAGAGAATTTCAAGTTAAGATCCCAATATTTCATTTTAAGGAAGGTAATAGAGTAATAATGACCCTATTAAATAGATCCTTTGGATCCCCTTCAACCACCTATGTAAACAAAATCTAAGTCCCATATGTGCATTTCATGGTGGAAGAAAAGCTCACCCTTCCAATTAGAGATTTGATTAGTGTCTTCTTGGCCAAGCAATTCAATTCCATCAAAAGTATGACATATAAGCAATTTTATATGATGTCATACCTATTAGATACCCTACTTGCATTTGTCAGCTTCCCAGGGATTAGGAATTGGTCTCCTAAAGGATCAACTACCATTTCCCACCTCTACTCTAGATTGGACATATTTAAATACAAGAACCATATATAATTTATTTGTGACTATGTTTACCTAGCCATAGTGGAAGCTATTAAAATTACTCCCATGCCTAGAGTCCATCCACTAATCAATAAGTATGTTGAAATTATCGTTGACATTTGGTACTACCCTGACTACATAGTCATCAAGATTGAGGGGATCATGTCCCAACCTTATAGATTGCCAATGTATGTTCCTAGAAAGATATCTGAGCAAGATATTGCTTCCTAGCTCATCCATGGCATTGATGAAATTTGTAAAGAAAAGAGGAAGGGTCTTCTCCACCCCTTCCCTCTAATTATTGGAAGGACT
Organism: Torreya grandis; assembly: GCA_037957365.1. Classification (NCBI taxonomy): domain Eukaryota; kingdom Viridiplantae; phylum Streptophyta; class Pinopsida; order Cupressales; family Taxaceae; genus Torreya; species Torreya grandis. The sequence continues at coordinate 1,461,814 of JARHVA010004549.1, forward strand.
ATACTAAAAGATTGGAAATAGGTTGATACCATGTCCAAGCATAGGGATTCATTTAGGTTTCAACTTGATGAACTCAAAATGTGGGACCCAAAAAACATAGTAAGTAATCATCTAAAGGAGAAGAAACTACCCAAGCTTGAATATGTGCATTAACTCAGTGTTCATGACACCATTTAAATTAAGGCCAAGAAATATGAAGAGGTTTTGACCAGAATCAAAGGGCACAACATCAAACTTAAACACAAATTGACCAAGGATGACAAGCCATTAGGAAAGGCATGGTAAATACACCCTCTCCAATATCACTTATTTCTTGAACCATTCAGGACTTCCTAAGAACAACCCCAAGAAGAACAAACATAGCCTCAATGGTAGATTGTGCAAGGGTAGGATGAACAAGGTCATGGTAAGGAGAACTTAGGAGAGAATAAATTAGAAGAGAGACCTAGAGAGGGGCCCTCATCTTCAACACTCCCATAAAGGCTTCCTTCCCCAATTCAATATATAGATATGATTACCTTATAACTAGAAGAGACACTTGAAGGTGCCCTCAAGGAACTTGTAGAGGCATATGACGTAGATAGGGAAGAGGAACTAATTGAAGAGACTAAAATCCAAGTAGGGGAGCCTAGAGGAGAGAAAGGAAAAGAGTTTACTCTTGACATAGTCTCTATGGCATCCCAAGAGAAGAGGAAGGTAGAGCTAGCAGTGGTCCCTATTGGACCAAAGAAGAAACCAAGATTGACCTTCACTCACCTGACCAGTGAAGTGAACCTATTTAGTGATGGATTCCCCATTTATGGACTAGTCATCCCTAACTAGTTTATTTATGGGAAATTGCATAATATTCCTTCTCTCTCACACTCATGGGCACTCACAGAGGTTTCCAATATTTTAGTACATGATAACCTTAATCTATGGATTATGGATATGGTAAAGGAATAAAAATAAAGTAGAATTATGGTCACCCCAAGACTAGAGAACAAGAAAATGATGCTCTAGAAACATCAAGCAACATAGGTATAGAGGTCCTAGAGCCTTTAAAATTCATAAGGTCATCCACCACCATGAATTTTAATCTAGAGATAGTTGGATTGGAAAGGGTCACCACTAGGAAAGCTATGGTGGAAGCTAAGGAATTCACCTTCTAAAAGGTGGATCCATTTGTAGGTCTAACCATTGTGGGAGTTTGATAGCTTGATGAGGCCACTATACATGAAGAATATGTTGAGAGCTTGATTGAGGCTCAATCAGCTCAAGTAAAGGTTGGGGTCTAAAGGATGAAATAGAGGATTCAAAACTTGGAAAAAGAGAAGGAAAACCTAGAAGCTTAGGCCATTTTTTCGTCCCTGACACCATGATGGACATGTTTGAGGCTTCATTCTTTGATACGTTCAATTCTTTAAGTTTAATAAATCTAAGGTAGGATACCCTAAGCTAGTAGGGTGAAGTAGCCAAAGAGTTAATAATCGAGTCACAAAAGCTAGAGACCCAGGTTAGGGATATCATTGACATTGTGATTAGGAATAATATTCCTAAGTTTAGGACTATTAGTTTAGCACATTTAATCAACATACTGGTAATAATAGTAGACAAGGTCTAAGGTCTAAGTACTTGGACAAAGAATTTAAATAAGATTTTGATAGATGATAAGGGATTGATTATTAGAATTGAGCAGATCCTAAGAACAATGTTGTTAAATCCTACTAAGACCACTATAATTGGAATCATTGATGATGTTGAATTCAAACATAGGGTCATTCTGGTCATGAATTCAGTTAGGAGAAAGATCCAAGGGTAGTCTAGAAGGGACAATAGAAGAATTTTGGACATGATTTTCACATCATAAGAGAAAATTACAGAGGCAAGGAACATAAAGGAATCCATGGCCAGGGACGACCAAGACTTAGATCACTTGGCTAATGCTAAAGAGGTTTGCCTAATGAATCCATCCATGGACATGGAACTCATCAAAGACCAACACCATAAGGTAATGTAACTTCTAAAAAAACAACAAAGGGATTCTTAAGTAATGGGCCCACCCAGTAGCTAATATTCCTTTTTGTAAAAGGCATTATAATATCTATAATAGGAATATTAATTTTTAAGTCATATGCTAGTATGTTAGCATATTTCTCCTAGGTCAGTCTAATTGTGAAGAATAAGTGTATTTTAGAACTTTTAGGGATAGATGTCCTGATCTTGTGTACACCTGTATATTGTAGTTAATTGATGCACTACTTTATCTTTTTATTAAAGGTGTGCGTCACCATCTTGTAAAAGAGAGAGAATTTTTAACAAATTTTAGTACACTTGAAGCAATTAATATAATCAAGGAGTTATATAAATATTATCCACGTTTGATATGTTAATTGCTAATATAGTTTTTCTCTTAATTGCTAGTTTTATGTCTTGAATTTGAATAGTTTCTTTGAATTCTGGGTTGCATTTCCTAATCACAAGGTTTATAATTTGTACATATGCTAGATTAGTTGGAGGATCTTGGGTTTTACTTCATTTCATTCTTCTCTATATTCAAATGTGTAAATGTTATTTAATTATAGTAGTAAATCCTTAAAGTAGACCTAGTTCTTACTTGTGACTCTTTACATTATCCTTTAAAGTTTGCCTGGTATATAGTGAAATTTGAGATTAGGCTATTTTACACTATATATTGATTGAATGCATACTCAGTTGTAATTGATGATTTGTCATGATATTTAAAACTAAAACTGGAAATCACTCGTTTCTTTTATACCTTACCCTTCTCTTTAATTTGTTTACACCATACCACTTTAGTTTAAGCTTCATTATAAATAGCTACTTAGATTAGTTTATAGCTTAAATTTAGATCATAATTCACTAAGAATTACCATATATTTTCTAAATTTCACAAAGAATGAACCAAGATGGCTCCCAACCATCACTCATTATAAATTTGTGGAACACCAATACATATCTCTATCATTATTTCACCATAGGTGACATCAAGTTGCCATAACCTGCTACTCATGCTCTAAATTCCTTGAATTTTAAAATGAGAAGTGTTATTTGAACACTAAGAAACCCTATGGTACACTTAGAGGCATCAACAAGTATCACCTTAAATTTTTATTTTTCAAATATTCTATCCTCCCCTTCTTTTAGGATGATTTTCTATAAGCCTTATTTTCCCTTCTGGATCTTAGGTAGCAACTTCAGGTTTATTTATTATCATTTATTTCACTTATGTTCAACCATTACTATTTTTGACCCCTTGGTATCTCTAAGTGTCCCCCTATTTTGGGATGATTTACAATCAACTTTAGTTTCTCTTGTGGATCTTAGGTAATACCTTCCAGTTTATTTTTTACATTTATAACATCTTTTAATTAACCTTAATTTCCTTTATGGGGTTTTTGGTCTCTTTTATTCTCACCCTCTTTTGAGTGATTCCTTGTATCAATGTTTGCAATAGACCTATTATTGGTCTGTATGGATTCTCTAATTACATTACCACCATGATTTTAATATTACATATTACATGAATGCTTGAAATTAGTTTATATTCTATTGATCTAACATTTCACTTTTTATATTGCACTTTTTTATAATGTGAAATTTTAGGAGTATTTAGGTACCACAGTCTTGAGGTTCTATCCTATAGTGACTGAGTGTAATCTCTCTTATGATAGTCATATTTATCACCCAATGTTGATTTTTCCAAACCATACAGACAAAGAAATTAGAAAAATTCAAAAAATTTAAAATCAAATCATAATAAAATTAAAATTTAAGAGGTAAATTATTTCTTAAAATTTATATCACACCAAAAGACTTGATCTTTTTGGCACATATCATATTCTAGTCAAATTTCCAACTCCATATTTGGCCTTATGATAGAGCCAAGTTTCATTAGGGTGTGTTTGTAAAGTATACTTGGATATAAGGTCTCATTATACCATTATATATCTTCTTACATTCTAGTGCCACCTAATTTCTCACATAATTACCTAATATTCATAGTAGAATGATGTTGTGGGAAGGTATGATCCTATTTATTTATCATGTATACTATCCTTCATTGGATTATATTTATACTTAACTAGTTATCTAAATCTTATGCATGCTAGGTAGGATTCTCTAGTGCCATTGATGTTGAAAACTCTTGGTCTAACCAACTTGATTTGATTGTCTTATTTGTAGTAAAGACCATGTTTTTACTTTTGTAACACCTTATTTTCAATCCCTCCAATTTCCCCATTGGTAGGTAGGTTTGTATCTAAATCTCTCCCATATTATTTATTTCCTATTCTCCATATCTTTAATACATGGTAGCATTGTGGTAGTTCTAGCCTTTCCATATTTAGAATACAAGTTGCATGTTTGAGTTTTAGTGAAATACTCTCTTGGTCATTGCCTTATATTTTTTGGATTTATCTTAGTTATTTTGAGACCTTAATTTTTTATTTTCACTTTTTTCATGCCATCTGGTCCCTTTTTTCCCCTTCATGCTTTTATGTTTCACCTTTTTATGGGCCACATGGTTTTGTTTCTAACTTTTTCATAATTTGTTTGAGTTTATTTTATTATTTATCTTACATAGATATTTTTAATATCATTTGAAATTTATTTATTTCCTTTCATTTCATTAAGATTGTTATATATCTTAATTTTCATGTGTTTTTTAGATTTTTCAATCTTAAGTAGTCTTGACATTTCATCTTATTGATTTTCATTCATTTATATGTGATTCCTTGGATATTTTGGTTCTAACCTAACCTTATTGATCTTGAATTACTAAATTTTCTAAGTTTTTCAATCATTTCTGAGATTTATTCATTTTACATCCATTCATTAACCGCATACACATGATTTTATTTTATTCATTTTTAGCCTTGTATCATTTGGGTTTCTTTAATGTAGTTATTATGCCCTCCATGATTGAAACTATGGTACTTTAATGTAGTCATTCAATGGAAAGGTAAGTCAAGGTATGTATATGGTACTTTTAGTTATTCATTTATTAATATTTATTTTAAATTATGCTCTTTTGTGTTGTTATGTATCTTTCCCAAATCACCATCTTAGCTTACACTATTGTGACACATTATAAACTTTAAGTGGGGTATATGTATACACATGTTATTTTCACTTTTATCATTTACATTTTCTCTTGTAGTAGCTCATTAATGCATCAACCTCCCTGAGTGCACACCTTAAAGGGTGAAATATGAATGGGCTAGGACTAACTTATGGTACTTTATAAGAGATATTTTCATAATATTATGTCATATTGTACACACTTAAAATTGATCAAAGTGATTGAAAAAAATTAATCTTAATATCATTACCTTGTTTAGCCTATTCACCATTTTACTAACTTATAATCTCTATGGTATCATACACTACTTTAAAAATTATCTTGAAAATACTCAAAACATCATTTAGACATCCCTATTTCCATTTTATTCACCTATCAGACTTTTTCTAATAGTCTATGTCCTTCTAAGATAAGCACTAGGTTAGATAGGCCTACACTCCAACCTTTTTCACTAGTGTGGCCTTGTCACTTGTGATACAATAGTAGCTTTTTAAATTTAAGACATTGAAATTAACACCTCCCATACTTTTATTAATATCAGTGTTTATAAATTTTTAAAATATTTCCCTATATATACAAATCAAGGCTTTTCTAAACATATCTATCAATCACTTGTAAATTATATTGCACACTAAGCAAAAGAGAATTATTTCTTCCAATGTCAATTTTATTACATTGTATGAACCATAGGCCAAGTCTAAATATATTTTTGATTGTAGGTCAATGACATCCATTGTTAAACATTTCAATTAATAACTTAATTATATTCATATAATTTAACAATCATGGATTACACTATCACCCTAAGATCACTACATCAATTTGACACCCATTTAGGATATGTAGGTAGAACTCATATTACATAGGGTTTTCTGAGGGTATCTCACCTATTTCCCTACCCTATTCCCCCATTTTTTCTTTTGATATCTATTAAGTTTATTTTTAATGAGTTAGGGTTTTTGTTTTTAATCAATAAACCCTTGTAAGTAATCGCACATACCCAAATCAAAAAAATATGCATATAGTCAGCCAAGATGTGGTTATAGTTAATATACAAGGCTATATTATGGCCTTGTCAACCTTTTGTGTGTTTATCCCAATGTAATTTAAATTCTTACTTTTGGATACAACACACTTTTCAAATATTTTTAGCTAGTTTCTAGTCACAGTCAACATAAGATTTAGTTTAGGGAGGTTTAGATATCTATAGGCCCACTTACTAATTTTAACTAATTTATAATTATTTATTTTACTTACATATTTTTATATTTCATGTATATCAATTTCAATAGTTTATATCTATTAATTTTATTCATTTAAATTCAAAATAGATTAAAATTTTTGGTGAACTCGCTATTTTTTAGAACATTATTTTTTGTTTGCATGATTTTGGTCTTAGGATTTCATATTTATGTATATTCATAACACTAAAAAAAAATAATTCAACCTTGTATATAAACTTGATAAATAATGATTCAAACCTCTTCAACCTTGGAGTAATGTGACACTAAAAATTTGTATTATCACCTTGGATAAATCAAACACTTTAACTCTTTCTTTTGACCTCGAGTTTAATTTTTTTGATATTTATACACAAAATTATTTCAATTTTATTTTCTATTGAATTTTTTTTTAGTTTTAAAACTACTTAGTGACTACCTTGAAAGGTTACATAGTGATCTATTTTATAGACATCATGACATGAGGTGTTTACTCTAATACTCATAAAGTTTTTATAGCACTAAACATGAACTTTAGTTTCCAAAAACCTCATGGTATATTATAAACACCTAAGATCCCTTGTTTATACCATAAGAAGCCTCTTTTATCAATTTTATTTATGGTGCACCTAAGAGGAGTGTATCACAAAGGGAATTTACTCTCATCATACCCTAGGAAATTGGATTAATGGGCTATATGCATGGTTTTTCCTATAAAATTAGTGCTCTAAAACTTTGGGTTGATAATAATCAAATAAATATCAAGTATATTTGAGATATCACATAATCATTCAAACCCTTATCTAGATCACCCTTATGCCTTGATTTTTTATTGTATTGTATTCATAATGGGATCAATGAGTGAATTTTTATTTCATATGTTTCATAATATCATGATTTTTTTTGTTACAACTTGTATTAATTTTTATCATGTTGATCATTATTTTCTTGCATGGATTAAAAGTCACAGTAATAGATAAACTACACTAAACAATGTTAAAACTTATGATCTTCCTATTAAAGTGATTGCACTAATATATTGTGTAATTATTCTTATCTAATATATTTTGTTAGGTATGAAATGAATTGGGAACAACATGAAGAATATGTTATACATTGAATAAAATATTCAACTTTAAAGGACATTTTTTCATTTATTCCACCACCTCTTTAAGGGTGTGTTATGGTTATTATTTCAGAACCCATTACTCAAAAACAATTTTATCCAATTGATGACAAAAAAATTATGAAATATATTCATGAGTATAAAAGATAGACTCATTTTTATATGTTTATATATATTAACAAAATAAAAGTTCCCAATATAGTTTTCCATTGTTCCTAATTCTATTATTGAATCCATTCCTATTTCTACACCTATAGACACCTCTATAACACCATCTCTTGGTTTAAGAACATTGTTTATTTTCCAAAATGTGTCCATGATTATGCCTACTCATGATAATTACACTCCTCTTATCACCTCTACAAATTTTACTCTTGATCATGCACTTCTTGCCTTACAAGTTAAGTCATCTCACATTGAGAAAGGTATCTCTCATGATAGCCCCTCTATGGACTCATTTTATTTCTTGCATAACCCCTCATCACATATAATTTCATATTATCCATTAATAGTTAGCCTTATGAATCCTACTCTTACTTTATATGAAGGCAAAGGTGATTCTGAATAACATTTGTGTGCATTCCACGTAACTTATCTAGATTATGTAGATAATAAAAAAATTGCTGAAAAATATATTTATAAGAAGTCTCAAATAATATTTTATTATATGGTTATATGATCTTCCTCTTAAATCATTAAAATATTTAAATCTTTTGGAAAAAATATTTTTAACATAGTTTTTTATCAACATTGGTGAAAATTTATCATATGCTCAATTTGTGAAGCTCGAATAAGGTTTTAATAAAATAATCAATGAATATGTGATAAGATACAAGACTATAATAGAAAAAATTATAAATAAAATGTTTGATAATGAGATTCAAGATATATTCACTCAAATATTGATATATCCACTTTAGTATTCAATCATATTTGATAATTTTAAATCTTTCGATGAAATATGCCACACAGTCAAAGAGCATGATGTTAAGTTGATTACTTTGAACAAGCTTAAGTATAATTAAAACACTCCTAATTAAAATTTCAAATTTTAAATCAATCCAAATTATAAGATAAAATCAAATGAAATCAATAATGAATCTAAGATCATAGTTAATTTTATCTCACATGAATACAAAAGCTTTAATTATAAGCTCCACCAAGGAGGCAATTCTCAAAGTCACCATCACCTCCTCATGTATTATTGTAAAAGATACTTGAATGAATACTCATCACTCTTCATCCATAAATGGAAGTTTAAATGTCTATACCACAATCCAAAACTAAATGATGGCAAGGAATGTTGTGACTACTATCAATGTATTGGGCATTCTACAAACATATGTTTTAAGATTAAGCACAAGATTCAAGATCTTGTTTATGAGAAAATTATTGATATTGACACACCTGTTGAAGAGGATAAACCTAAAAAAATTCAAATTCAAATCTCAAAATGTAAAAATATCATTTTCCAAATCATAAATAAAATAACAAGGATGATTCTAAAGTACATTATGCATATAATGATCATCTTCTTCCTTCTACATGTGGACATCCACTTGATAGCATCATTGGTAAAATTATAATCAAATAATAATCACATCCTATTATCACATTTGATGATAGTGAATTTTTTGATGATGATCTAGATAGACATGCACTCTTTATTTGAGCATAAGTTGACAGACAATCCATACATAGTGTTATGATAGAACATGGATCAAGTGAAAATATGTGCACCATAACACTCATATATTCTCTCAACTATATAGATAAATATTTATATGATACTTATAGAGACTTCAATTCATTTTATGATCATACATAAGATAGTATTGGGCATATAGTGCTACCTTTACAAGTGAGGCCTCTCATAGTTTCCACTTCAATCTTAGTTCTACCAAGCACAAGAGTCTTTGATATGTTATTGGGATAACCTTGGATAGTGTATAAATATATCAAATATATTTATGATAATAAAGTGGTCAAAATATTATGAATCAAATACGAATATCCTTTGAAACCAATAATGTTTACTTCTATAGAATATTATCCTAATACAATCATTAAGCACCATGATACTAAAATAATCTAAAAACTTATTCAAGATCATGAAGTACATATTTCAAAGAACATTATAGTTTCTTAATCTATTAGTGATCTTGATTATATTAAAAAATTAGTTTCTCCATACACTTATGACTATGATATAGTTACACTTGAGCATATTCAATTAGTTATAAATAGCATGGTATATTTTCTTAAGAAGAAAGTGTCACATAAAAAGAGGTCTTATTATCCTAAGTCATCACATGTTATTCAAAAAGATTCATTGTAGGTGTAGGTTTTTATATCTTCTCCTACTACACATAATAATACAATTTCACATGGGCATATGAATAGTGATTTATCAAGTTATATTACAACATATGACACTTATTTAGATTTAGAGGTATCTACAATTGGCACTTCATCCTCATAATAATTAATTCCTTCATAAAAATCATTTGGGTATACATATATTCATTCTCTTGATGAGATCCTTGATTGGACAAAACTTTCTACTTCCTCCAAATCTACCAATTGGGTTGAGTCTCTTGATTAGCTACCTACTTACTTTCATTTTTCCATATCTCTTTCCTTTTACTTCACTATTAATTCTTATAGCCCTTGGTTTTATTTTTAACTTTGGGAAATTTCCCCCCTTTTTTTTAAACCAATTCAAACTATCCAAAACAACTATCTTAAAATTGATTTCAATACTCCTTATTCCTTGCCAATTCATACCTATATTTCTATACTCTCTTTTCACATGCATGATCACATTTATCTCTTTCCCATTGAGGAGAATATGAATTATTATCTATATTGATCACTTGACCTACAATGCTAGGATTAATTTACATATACATTGGGGTTTTCTTGCTTGCCTTCCTTCTTTTCACACTATACTTTAGTATCTTGTTGAGTATTACTTGAATCCATCTCACTTCATCTATTTTTTCAAAACCTTACTTCTTATAACCTCTTCAAATATTTTCAAATTTTCAAATATGGCCAAAATTCCAAAAACATTCATATATTTAAAAAATGAAACATTTTTAGAAATTTAAAATCATGACCTAAAAACCATTTTCAAATGTTACTAACTTACTTCTTTCCATATGATTTTATGTTAAGTAGATAGCATATTTCAATTGTCAATACATAATAATTTTCATTAGGTATTTGAATGTAATAAAAGACATACTTTTGCATGGCTCTTTGATTTCACGCTTGCCTTATTACCCAAAAACCTTTCTAAGTTGGGGGCATCTCTTTGTTCTTTATGATTAATTCAATATGTTGTATTTATCCACAACCTTTCTACCATGTTAGGCTACATATCATATAATTTTTTTGATACTCACTCATACTACACATGATTACATGAATATGTATTTTGTTAATAATAACATGGATCCATATGGTGGATGTAAACTAGTTTAATTTTCCTTATTCTTCTTTATTACTTTACCTTATGATAAGTTAGGACTTGTTTTATTATTATGTGTGGCCCTTGGCCTTGTATTTTCATGTGAAATTCACATATCCATTTTATGTGGCCTTTAGGCCTTATATGTGATATTATACACAAATTTTGTGACATTTTATGAAATTTATTATATTATTATGCTTTTTACTATGATTCCATAATTTATATCATGCATATCTCCTAGTCTCTACTCTTATTTTTGTCTCATGATATATATCATGCACATGATGCTTATGTTATTCAATGATATATCCATCTAACACATGTTTTTTATATAATTTAATGTTATATTCAATACTATGATGAAATCCAATTGAAATATTGATACATGATTCTATTTTTCAAAAATACTTAATTTTTAGATAAGTGACTTTTAAGTTATATCTATCATCTCAAAAGGGGTGAATCATAATGGGCTTGTCTTGAAAAGTCAAATTCTCATGAGCAAATTTCATATTTATTACATTATATAGTTTTTAGAATTATAGCATGAGTCATAATTTATAGAGTATGAGGACATATGACATACATGTGCACTCATTAATAAAATTTCAATTAAAATTTACATATTGCAAAGCCACTACTTTATGTAGGCAATCGGCGGTTTACAAAACCGTTGAGGTAGTTTCACCATGCCACACCAATACTTAGAGTTTGAGAGAGAATAAAATTATTTTGATAATTTGGAAAAGGTTATAAAAGAGGGGAAATGATATTAAATAAGGATAAAACTAGGAATGAGCATGTTTTATTTATGGAGGTACTCACATCATTATCAGATATCATGAAATGAAGCACCATGCAAAATTTAGGTGTATACATATTTCATCCTTAGGGATATGCCTTGGCATGAATTATTTAGGTTATGTTTCATGATTATTAATGAACTAAAAAGGAAAATTATGGTTAGATAACTTACCTTATCGGTGTGACATAGTGAATCCAATTGAGTCATCTTTGTGACCTATAAGCAAAAGATAAGAATAAAAAATAATTTTATGACAAAAGTGAAAAACATGATAATTAATAAAAATATGGACAAACATTACATACCATTTTTTTAAAGATGAAAATAATACCTAAATCATATTTTTAGGGGATGAAGATCATTATTATGTGAGAATATGTCAACTTACAAAACTAAAATGTGAAAAAGAACATGTTTTGTAATAAAGATACAAAAAATAAAACATTAAAATTTTTGGTTTTTGGGTTGTCAAATGTTATTTTAGATTTTAAAAAATCATTAATTCATAAAAATATGTGAGAGACATAGTTCTAAAGAGAAAATTTCCAAAAGCAGAAACATTTTAAAAATAAAATGACTATAAACTAAACTATAAATAAAAAACCCTTCTAAATTTTGAGGTCATTTGTTCATTGCTAATTTTCTAGATTTGAGATATGGAATCCTTATGATAGAACCATGCAATAAAACATTCAAAATTAAGAGTAATCAGGGAGCATAGTGGGAATACTAATGGAAGTAGGTGGGGCACAGGTACTAGTAAGTTATCTCAATTTTTGTGCCATAACCCTATGTTTTATTTTTTTAAATCACCTTAGGGTTAATGAATTTTTATTTTTTACTTAGAGGGGTTATTGGTAGTGTAGTATCTATTAAAAATTTTGATTTTCATAAATTTTTATAATTTTTTAGTGTTTTGAGTGATTTTTTGGAAAAGGGGCATGGTGTGTAAATTTTGTGGTGATTGTGGAACCACTAGTGTATAATTATTATTTATTCCAAAACACTATGGTGATTATGAAACCATTGGTGTGAAAGCGTAGTCATTGATCTACAAATATTTTTGGTTCCATAATCTACCATAGTGATTTTTTATCCACCACCTACACATAGTGGCAATTTTTCCATGTCATAGGTTCAAAAAATTTAGAGTCAAAGCAACTAACTTGGTTCCCTTATATGATTTTCTAAGGGGTTTATGTATAATGAAGTAGATCCAATGAGTAGGAGTGATTTTTTAGGGTGCTTAGATTACTCATGGTAAAGGATATTATAAATTTAAACATGGAATACATTTATAAGATCACATATATAGGGATATTTCCATATCCATCAAGATCTTATGTGATTTATATACCTATTAAAATGTGAATTGGAACATTTCTAATTCCCATAGGCTCCAGAGAGTGAACCATTACATTTATTGATGTATATAGGATACTGGGATTATTATCTATAGGTAGGATAGTTACACTATGAGAGGATACTGATAGATAAAAATCTTAGGGATGGGAAGAATACTTCAAAGATATTAATGCATCTAATGTGGGTACTAAGAAAGGGGTTAGACTACTAGAGGATTAGAGTACTATGATCCTAAACTTTCATAAGGCCATTATCAATGGTTTGGCTTCATGGTTGGTGGGGGATAATGGAATGGATGCTCTTATTTATAATTAAGATCAAGTTGTGAGGAGAATTAAAGATTAAATTTGAATATTTTCCTAGGCACGAGATGTGTTGTCTAGGACTTACCAAGACATGTACCAGATATCACATCTTGGAGTAGTATCCTTCATCCACCTAATAGTCATCAAGTGTTGGGTTTATGATCACATAATCTTATATGAAATAGATGTGGTTATTGGGACTATGAAAGCTATCAGATATTTTAGGTAGATGGGGATGACACCACTCTAATATGCACCATGGGCAATAGGCACACTAATAGCTAGAGACTTAGTCACATTACCTTATAATGGGATGCCAAGGTAAGGAGTATATAAATCCATCACATTGATGGCCTATGAATTACCTCATAAAATATAAAGTTAGACTAAACCCATAAAAATGTGTTTTTGGCATCACATATAGCAAATTGATATGGTTCCTAATCTCTCTTCATCGTATTGATGTCAATCTCACTAAGATGAACACTATTGTCAACATACCTATCCCATGTTCCATGTTAAATATTCACATGTACCTTGGTAAGCATGGGGAAATAAGACAATTTGTCTTTGAAATGGCTTACCACATCTATTTCATTAATTCTCTTCTCAAGAAAGGTAATGATCTTGAATGGATGGATCCTTGTTATAAATCATTTGAAAATATGAAAGAATATTTAATTCATCCACCCACCCTTCATCTACCTTATAACGATCATCTTTTAATCTTATATATTTCTTCCATACCTATATCAATTGGGGTAGTAATTGCCTAATAGGATGATACAAAAAGAGAATATGCCCTTTATTATATTAGTCGAGGCCTCATTGATTATGAAAAATTTAATACAAAAGTAGAACATGATTGCCTTGTAATATATTTACATCTAAAAATATCTATCATTATATGATTTATCAAAAGACTTATGTTATCATTCATTATGAACCATTTTTTCACTTCTTATCTAAGTATTTTCTCCCCAGAGATATAGTTGGAAAGTGGATATTCCTTCTAATGAAATTTGATCTCCACATTATTACACAAGAAGTTGTAAAAGGATAAATAATTACTAGCCAACTCATAGTAGCTCCCATACCTACTACTAACCACCTTCAAGATAATCTCCCAAATGATTAATATCCTCTATATTGAAGGTCTTAATCAAGATGTATCTCTTAAATATTACTTCTATCATTTCAATATTGATCTTGAATCAAGTAATCTAGAAGAGTCCTCTATCCTTTTTGATGTTACTAAATCTAAAGTAGTCATCAAAAAATTACCTAAAATCAATGTAAATTTATATGAAGATACTTAGACCCTTTATTTTTATGAAACCAAATGCCTTCAAGGAGTTGTGGTAGGTTGTATCCTCACTAGTCCTCTTGGTAAAATTATCCCTTTGGAATTTCATCTTACATTTAATGTTACTAATAACATGGTATAATATGAAGCATTAATCCTAGGCATGAGAGTGACACTTGATCTAGATATTACATATATTCACACTTTAGGTGACTCCCAACTCATCCACCAATAGGTTAATGGTGATTATAAATGCAAAAGCAAAAATATTATTACGTATCATCAAATAAACACTACTCTTTCCAAAGGATTTGATTATTTTACCATTGATCCCATCCTTTGAGATCAAAATTCTATCATTGATTCACTTGCTTCTTCAACATATATTTTTTATCTACACTAAGTTTTTACTAATTCTACCTTTCTTATTCAAATAAAAAGGTCCCCATATTTCATTAAATCACCAAATTTACTTATCTACCATATTGAGGATGTCACCATTTCACATATCCCATAGTACAAATACATCATTCAATTCCTTTAACATCAAACCTATCATCCAAACATGAATTCCCATGAAAGGACTCACATTCATAAACAAACTTTCAAATATTTTTTTGATATAACATCCTTTATTACCTTAATGCTTAAGGTGCCTTGTTCTACTAGTTTATGAAAAAATAGGTTCCTCCCCTCCTTAAACAAGTACATAGGGGCATTTTTAGTGGTCACTATAGTGGACACGCTATAGCATGACAATTCTTATGCATGGGTTAATTTTGGCCTAATCTTGATAAAGATGCCATTAAGTTTGCTAAAAAATTGTAGTCTTTTCCAACTTCATGATGGTCTAATCCATTCTCCTCAAACTGAACTCCAAACTATGGAGTCTCCCTAGCCATTCTTAATGTGGGGATTATATCTCATAGGTAAACTACCTAGATCATAGGATGGGCATGTCTTTATTAACATGGATACTAGGTATTTTACCAAATGTTTTGAATCCATGCCTCTCATAAATGTCATAGGAACCACCATTTCTAAATTTATCCTCAATCAAATCATTTGTTGTTTTTGATTTCCCCATACTATTATTTCTGATAATGGTAGTAACTTCAAAAATAAAGACATCGAACATCTTCATGCTAAATTCAAAATAAAACACAAATTATCCACATACTAACATCCACAATGAAATGACAAAGCTAAGGTCACTAATAAAATTATCCAAAAGACAATCCATGAAACCCACATGGATTGGCATCTTTAGCTATATCCCTCTCTTTGGGCCTATCACACTAACATATGTACTACCACTAGGGAAACACCATTTTTGATAGTAGATGGTTATGAATCAGTCTTCCCATTAGAATTTTATATTTCCTTTATCTATATATCTCTTCACACTATCATACCCAATGAATAATGATGTGAATATTTCCTTTATTCTCTTGATATTCTTGACAAACACCATCTTTTTACTCTACAATACAATTACCAATACAAGGTTTACATCACCAATTAACATAACAAAGGGTTAAAGTCTATAATTTTAATGTTGGTGATTTTGTCCTTAAATTAAAACACACACATGACAAAAAATGCAAATATGACTAAAATTAGTGGGGACCTTATTTAGTCAAAGATATATTTGGTTATAGCACTTATCGCCTTCAAACTAATGAAGGACATATTTTCAAAGATCCCACCAATGCATAATTTTCAAAGAACTATTTTTCCTAAATATTCCATTCTTATCATGATTTATATATGTTATCCTAATAACATTTTTTTAGGATATCTACATGGGTCTCACCCTGTGCAGTATTTTCTCCTTCCATAAACCTTAGCTCCTTATTTTGGTCCTTGAATTTATCTTTTCTCATGAGTTGCATTGTAAAAATGTGGATAAGTCCTAGTCATCCTAATGATTTCCTTTTTTTCTCATTATTTATTTACTTTATAATGCTTTTTTCACCCCCTTGGGTTTCTCTTTTGTGATTTGAAGTGTAAGACCATGGATAGGACTAGGCTTTCCTCATAAATTACCATATGCAATTTAGTGTTCCTTTTCTAAAATGTGTTTGCAATGGTTACAACTTTATCATCTCTTGATTCTCAACTTTAGAATTTACTTCTTTTGTAGATAGAATTTTCATAATAAATAAAGTGTTGGCATGTTTTCCTATATTTCGCTCATTATTATGATAAGAAATCACACTTTCCTCTCATAGTATCCTTTTTTACCTTTGTTAAATTTCTTTTACAATTTGAAGTAGTTCAAATTATTTCATGTTTTACTCTCCTTGATTTCGTTTTCTTTCATTCCACTCTAGATAAACCAAAGTCAAATTCAAGATAACACTTTTATTTCACCTGAATCAATAAAACTCTTTGACACAATGCTCTTTAATTTCTCTTTTCTAGAAACCAAGTAAAAAGTTTTGAATGATAGTCATCTTTAACATCCATTTTTGGTTCTCTAAATCTGTATGGAGGAAGAACAAAAAAAAACCATCAAGAAATTCAAAATCTAAATCATTTGAAATAAAATTCAATGATAGAAAAGGTAACATACAAAATCACAAATCAAAATCACACCAAAATACATGATTAATAGCACATATATTATCTCCAATCAAATCTTAAACTCCATATTTAGACTCATGATAGAGCTAAAGTCCATTAGATTGTGATAGGCTAGTAGATTAGGATATGATAATTCAAAAAAAAACTCTATGGTGCTACCTATTTTCACACACAAGTACCCACTCTTCACAGTAGACCAATGACTCTATAAGGGGTCTTGAGGAATGGGGAGCACATTGTGGAAAGGTAGGTCCATTTTAATTTTCATGCATATAGCATTCATGGGATGATATTCATACTTAATTTTTTTATCTAATATTTGTGTGTCTAGGATAAGTTCTTTAGAGTCCTTAATGTCAAAATTCCTCTTGTTTTGAAAAACCTAATTAAAGTGTCTTGACTTTGATAAAAAGTTTCTATACCCTAATTTTTCCTTCATTTTCCCCTCCATCCATTTCATTTCCCCCTTGATAGGAAAGAGTTATTCCAAATATATTTTCCCATTTCTTATTTATTTCCTCTTCTTCACATCTTAAAAACATGCTAACACTAATTTGTTTTAGTTTTATCTATCCATAGAACAAAATCATATGTTTGAGTGATTATGGATTACTTTCTTTGCACCATGGATTTACATTTTTAGAATTTCTTTGCTTTCTTTTACCATTTTCCATGGTTGTACATCCTTTTTTTTAGAAAATTGTGTCCATTTCTACTTTCATGTAATTTTTCCATTATTGAGTGAGGTTGGCTTGTTACTTCTTACTCACCAATGTTGTTGCCCCTTTTATGCACTTTTTCCATTAATGTTTGAGTAAGGATTGTTACTACTCACTCATCAATGTTATTTTACCATTTATTTATCCATGTTTGTTTAAGTAAGTATTTTTACTACTTTCACATTGATGTTTTCCATTTTTTGACATGTATCCTTGGTTTGATTTAGTGAGTTTCCCTTTCTTACTTAAGGTTTACTTTTTTGAGTTTTTTGGTCTTTAGTAGCCTTAATTTTTTGGTTGCCTAATTTACTCCAAATTATTGACTTGATCATTTGGTCCTAACTTATCATTTGTCACCCTCTCTTTCCAAATTTCCAAGTACATCTCATCTACACTGCATCAGTTAACTTGGCTTTCTTATGTCTATTTTTTTTATTATTTAGTTTTGTATCCTTAGGTTTGTCAAAGTTAGTCTCTACACCCTCCATGATCAAAACTAAAACACATCAGACAACCATCTAGTGATAAAGGTAAGTAAACTTACCCATACATTACTTTTATTTTTAGTTATTTCATTTTTAATCATTTAATTTATTATTTTTTTCTTTAAAATATTATAATTTTTTAGCTTCAACATTGTGTTTTACTATGTTATTTTCTCAAAGCACCACCCCCTATTGCACTTGAGTGACATGAGATGTGCTTCAAGTGGGGAATATGTATAAACATAATATTTTCAAACTTTATTAATTACTAATGATTTATCTCTTTTAGGAACCCATTGAGTCTCAATCTCTCTTAGTGCACACCTTAAGGGGTGTACTAGGAAAGGGGTGGGTAGACCATTGGTGCTTCACAAGATTTTTATCCCTATACTACCACTTGATATCTACACAATCATCTCTTAAAAACACTTACCTAAGCTTTGACTCATATTTTAAACCCTCCTATAGTCACTTTCCACCTTCATTATCCCCTTATTAAGCCTGAAACCCTTTCCAATAGTTTACATTACATTGTCAACCCCATCGACCCTATAATCTAATTGATAAAACATATTTAGGGTCTAGGTCAGCCCCTAGCCATCCTAAACCAAGAACTAATTTATTTATATCAATAATTATATAGAGTTCATGGATAAACTTTCATAAAGTTTTAGGGTTAGATTCATCTATATATACACATTCATTTTATAATTTCTTAGAGAGACAACAAGAGTTGATTATTTATTGATGCTTCTTTACAATCTGCTCTTCCACCATTCTAATGAAGGAGTTATATCTTAAGGTTTACACTTGGATAATAAACTTTCCCTATTGAAAAGTCTTATATTCTTTAGCCTTTCTTAGTGATCCTTAAAAACCAAAAAAAACTATTGCAAAGTACCTTTGGCCAAGGGAGATATTGAATCTTGATGTGTTCATATTTAAGGTAAGTATCTCTAACTTTACTCCTCTACTTTAGTAGATAGAATTAGCATATTTAATGTCTTTTGAATATATTTCTCTCTCCATGAATTAAGACTTTACCTATTCATATCTTAATTATGATTCTCCTATGCATGTTTGATTTTATGTTTACTAATCCCCACTTTATGCCACAAGATTTGGTGAGCTATAGATTAGAATTTAATTTACTTGTCATTGAATTTATGAATATTAAAACATAGGACCTATCTAGGTTTATTACATAATGTTACTTGAATAGATGTTTTGGAACCTCTCTAGTGATGTTATTGTAGTAAGATATCCCTTGGCTAGGTCTAGTGGATCCATCTTGGTCATGACCTCAAATATATAATGTATCAACAATCAAAAGTGTAAGTAGGATTTATCTTTTCTAAGTTAAGATTAATTAATAGATTAGTTACATTTCCTTTTACATACACAACTTATTAGACAATACAATAAATAACTCATCTACATGTTCATCTGGTCAAATAATAATTTTTAAAGATCAATCAGGTTCTTGATGAGCTATAACAATAAATTTTTGCTGATCAAAGGAAATTTTATTTACCTCATCCTTCTTATCCTATTGTATGAAATCTTTATCACTTGTAATCGGCACCTTACAACTTTTTTTTGTTCCATAATCTTCATTCAATGGTATAAATGTATGTGTATGTCCTTTTTCAAATGTATAGGTATTTCTTTCTTCATCATGAATGTCTCTCATATCAACTACCAAGGTCTACCTAAGAGTGCATGGCACACATCCATTGGTATTATGTCACATAGGACCTTTTCTTGGTATCTTCCAATCTAAAAATTTACCCAACATTGTTCATTTAAAAGAACTTTTTACCCCTTATGAAGCCATGAAACCTTATATAGATTTGGATGTGTCAACCTCTTCAAACTAAGCTTTTCTACCATCTCAACTAATACTAAATTATTTGTACTTATTGAATCAATCACCATTTTATAACACTTACCTTGACATTTGCATGTTGTCTTGAATAGATTATTTCTTTGGGAAGGCTCCTTCTCCTTGGGTGGTTTGATCAGTGCTCTCTTCATTAGTAAAGAATCACTAGTTTCTATCTCTTCTATGTGAGATTAAGAACCCACACTCGCTTCCTATGCTTGTACCACTTGATTTCTACTTTTAGTTTTAATACACTAGATTGAGAGTTTGGACACTCCCAAAACCTAAGACCAAAAAATTTATTACAATTGAAACATTTGAAAGTAAATCCATTGAGGCCTCTTCCTCTTGGTGTGTATCCTCATCTGAAGTATGGTCTCCTTCCTATAAATCCACCTTTTATATTGGATGCATGTTCTTGCCTTTGTGAGATACTATTTATTTCCTCATATACCTACAACTAACTTCTATTTGCATGCACTTTTCTACCTATAAAATTTTTATTTATTCCCTTTGAATGTTGTGTTTACATTTTATTTAATTTGTTTTCTACCTTAAAATCATATTAATAACACTCAATTAGTCTTGGACTTACTAGGCTGAATTTCTCTTAAAGAATATACCTTAACACATTAGGATACCTTGTAATATTATCCATGTCCTATTATACATGGTGTGATCTAATTTTAAACTCATGTAACTCCTCTGTATACTCCTTAACACTCATCTCGTTTTGCTTCAAATTCTATAATTTCTTGAATAGGTTAGTATGATAATCACTATGTATAAATTTTTCCTTCAATTTAGCTACCATCATGTCCCAAGGTTTGATCTTGTCTTTGTCCTTATTTATAATATAATCATATAAATAATTACACCAAAGGGATGCATGTCATTTTAGTTTTTTGAAAGTAAATTTTATCTTGTTTTCCTCTAGTACATTCTCATAATCAAAATATTTATCTAGTTATGTAATCCAATCAATCAATTTCTCACCATATAAGCTACCCACATAGGTAGAAAACTCTATCTTTGGATTTGAACCCTATTTCATCACTACCTTTATTAGTATATCAATTACTTCCTCTTCATGATCTTCATCTTATTCTTCCTATTTTTGTTCTTGTGGTTCTTCTTCCCTATCACTAATATCCCCTACAACAACTCCTCTCCTCCAATTGGCCTCTATAACTATAAGCCTTGCCTCAAAGTTTATCCTAAGATTTATTAACTCCTATAAGGTTACATCTCTGATCTAAATACCTACTCTTCCATGCCCTCTTGAAATCCTTCTAGGTGGCATTTTATCTTATCAATCAAACTAATTATCAAATAATCAATTCACTTTTACCTCAAAAAAATCACCTTCCTTAATCCTCCTTTAATTATACAACCTACTCTGATACAAATCCAATGTAGAGGGAGAGATTTAATCCATTCACTTTGAAAGTTTCTTTAATTAGACCTAACTCCTTGTAGCCCTTCCAAAGGACAAATCCAATTAGTTTGACAAATATATAGGGTATATATCTAAATAAAGACTAGTTTCAAATACCCATTAACCTCTTAATACTCTCTAAAAAAATTCAAATTCAAACTCTCAAATGAAGTACACTAACTCAAGTTGAGGTAGGTTTCTATTGTTGGTATAGTGGAATTGATGTTTTCATTGATGTCAAAAGTCAAGATGGACATCATTAATGTCAAGGTCATAGTTGAGGCCATGCATGGTGATGTGGTATGTGACAAAGAAATCTTATGACAAGATAAAATCTGAAGGAAACCTATTATCTCTCTATTGAGAGAGAATTTGAAGGAAACCTATTAATTCATTTGAGTTTGATGACATGTCAAGGTCAATATCAGGATATAAGGTAAGCATCATGTTGAGTACTAGTCTTGAGGAGAAGTGTCGTATTATGAGCATGGCTTATAAATATTTGAATTTTGTATGATTTCTTGGCATAATGTTATGGTATGACAAGCTCATAATCCTATTGAGAATATATTTGTCTTTATATATTCCGAATTGAATAATTTTCTTGCTTGATATCATTAAGAGTTAACTTGTTTGAGTTTAAATCCTTGAGTACTAGGTATCTTAGGAAGCCTAGTCTAGTCTTGTGAGAAGATGTATGCATAAAGTAAAATGAATCTTAGTGAATTATGTCAGTATAGGCATAAGAGAGTGTATAAATCTATGTAATCATGTGAAAGAGTAAAATAAGCCTTCATAATATTTTCAAGGTCAGTTTTGAGGCATAGTCCTTACATGAAGAAACCTAGTGAGAAGGCATACGCTTGGTAACATGTTGAGGTGAGCAGTATGAGACTTGTGAGAATAATATTGGTAGTGTGTGATCATGGTATGGGTTTTTATTACATAATAATGAGGTATTAATACCAATGAAATAATTTTCAAGGTGTGTTTAAGGTCTAATTATGATTGGTAGTTCTAGGCCTAAGTGTAAAGAGACCTAGTATGATCAAATGAGGGGCCAAGTTTAGTTTATAAGGTACCAAAGCTCATGATATAATTTTCATAAGTGTGATTGGTTTTTTAAATTGTGTTGACCAATTCTAAGGTCATAGACCAAAGTAAAAAGCATGAAAATTGGTGGGGCTTTTTTGTGTGCATAGAATGATGTATAGTAGGCTCGAGAAGATTTTTCCTATCCTCATTGGCACATGAAAACTATTCATGAGTAACCAAGTATCTCATTATAGTTTTGGAATGGTATTATATTAAATTTCTTGGCATTGGTTTTTGAGTTGATGGGTAATCCTTTATGAATGATTGTTAAGAATGGAAGGCAATCTAAACCCTCATAATGACCTAGTATGAAATATATTGTTTTAAATGGATTATAATGGATTTTTTTATCTATTTTAATTATTTTAACATGTATATTACTCTCCCATATTTCTCTAGATGGCATTGCTCTAAAAAAAGAGTGAGTGGAAGTTATAGAAAAACCCTTATTTCTTATATTTAACCCCATTGATATTTTAAATTATAATATATCTATTTAAATATGTTATAATTATTATTAAGAATAATTTAAATCCATTTTAAGTTCATAAAAGTTTTCACATAGGTGTTCTAAGTCTTGGTTTTCATGACTATGTTCTTGGAGCTACAGGCGATTTTCTATGTATGAGTGAGAATGATGTTCCTGAGTCTTTTTGTATAGAGTTGAAGAATAAAATGAACATGAAATTTTTATATAGGTATCATAGTTTAATTTTAATACATTTTTATTCATGATAAATTTCTATGAATGTGTGAAAATTCAAAGGTTCTTGACTAGGTTCTTGAGCCCAGTTTGCAGTTCTGAGTGAGTATATGAAAATGGTTGTTTGAGGTCTTCTACCCTGTTTGGTGAAATATAATAAACATTATGATTACCATGAGGTAATTTAGGATATATTAATGTGATTTTTTTATATGGTTATATTTTAAATTTTATTATATGATTGAGATATTCAAGGCACACTTTTTGGCAGTAAGAAGGCCTAATTACAAGTAGACCTAATGGTGTAGTTCAAGGAGTGAAATAAGATAAATGGTGTTGGGAACATAAAATTATATTATAATTGGTATAATTTAAGTTTTTATTAAGTTTTTAATTCATTTTTTAAGTCTCAATATGTTCCAATATGGTCAAGGTGAAATATGTGCTTTGAGAAGGCCTAATTGCATTCGGTCTCTATTAGGCCTAATGGTGTTTTTGGTCCTTATGGGTGGTGACTAACCTACTTAGTGGGTGCTTAATTTTTTTTTTAAATTTATATATTCAAGGTTTATACAATTATGTATATTTTTGTGTCTGACCAAGGTGGGTGAGAACAAGAGTCAAGTATAAAAAGAAGATCTAATAAGCCTAATTTGACTAGTTAGAATATTGAAGAAGTGAACGAATGATATAGAGGTTTGGAAATTAGTTATAGGGATTTAATAAAATAATATACATATATTTAATATTTCATGAAGTTATAATAGTGATTATATAGGTGATGAGAAAGGACACATGACCTAAATCTGCCAAGAAGTGGGTTAGTTGAGAAAATAGGCCTATTAGGTTGTTTGAGAGAGTGAGAAGAGTGAAAAGAGAAAATAAAGGTGGTAATATTCAGTTGAGTGATAAATAGGTGTCAAAATTTTATCAAAGGTTATATTTAGCTAAGTTGGTGATGAGTTACCTAGGGGGTTGGTGACTCCTTGCAAGTTGGTGCTTGCTAAAGGACTAGTTGAGTTGGTACTTAACTAGTGAGGGGTTGGTAATCCTTATGGGGTTTTTTCCTCAATAAATATTTATTAATTTATTATATTAATATATTAAAATATTTTTTTTAGTGATTTTTATCCCCCAATATGGTTTCCCACATATCTCATGTGTTCTTATGTTGTATGTTTTTATAGATGCTTTTTTATGCATTGGTTAATGCATGTATGTGAATAAATGCTTCATGAATGATAAATAAAGTTGAATTATTGTATTTAAGGTAATTTATTCACCTAATCCACCTCTTAGTATCTTAAATTCCAAAAAATAACACTATCTCCTCATAATTAGATATCTTTAGGCCTATTTGACTTACTCAGTATTGGATTATGTACTAGACCATACTATACCAACTTGAAACATTAACAATATTTCAAATCACCTTAAAAAACCTTATATTATAATTTTTTGTAATTTTTAAGGGTTTAAATGTTAGAAAGATGTTTTTGAAACTAAAAACCCTAGTGTAGATTGACATAGGCCTATAAGATCTTGAAGGGAGACAAAATGAGTTATTTTAAACTCTATTTGGTTTCAAACACTCTTAATGGTTTGATAATATTTGAATTATATTTATACAACTTTCCAAAATATACCTAGGCCTTGAACACTCCCCAACAATCTCAAAGATAAATATAAATAGAATTATGTGCACTCTTTTAGGACTATATGCACTTATTTGAATGTTTGAATGGAAAATTAATCACTCTTTATGTTTTGAGAATCCAAAAAATCACTCAAACCATGTTAAAAATACTCTAAAACATTCACACTACGTAAAATAACTTGACTGAAGATCCAAATACACATGTGTTCTCTTCCCCATAGACTGTGTTAAAATAGGCTTTACCAAATTCATGTATGGTGACTTCAAAATATGGAATTAAAAATAATAAGTCATTATAAATAATAAAAAACATAAAATATTGATCACATACCATATTATCATCTTTTAAAACACTTGTAATAAGCACCAATTCATACCTATGTTCTGTTTCTTCTTGATTGTCTTAGTAGATAGATTTTTCCAAGATTGCATATAAGATCTTTAATATATCAATTAATAACAAGAATCATTTCTAAATTAAAAAAACAATTAAATTAAAATAACATACCATATATCTAATTTAATGTCTCAAAACTCACTATAATGTTCTTTCATCCATTGGTTTCATTGGACTCATAATTGTAATACACATAATTCTTCAAACATGTAGGGTTTTATTCACAGTTTTGATCTTTTTCTGCTTCCTCAAAGCTCTCCACATTTTTTAATGAATTATGTGACTCTCATAAAACCATTTACACCTTTTTAAACTCCTAAAAACTCTATAACTGATTATTGATAATCTTGAACATATGCCTATTCTTGGTGAGTAGCCTTCTTAGGCATTATACAAAGTTAGAACATGGATAATATGACCAAAAAGGTGAAAATAAAGAAAATAACATCCTAATAACTAAAATTCCAATATAAGAACCAAAATACATCAATATAACTTGGAAAAAGCATGAATAACACCATAGAAACTATGAAAGTAATTCAAATATTTGAAGTAGCAGTTTTGGCGAGAAAGGTGCCAAATGAATTCCAATTTGAATTTTTTGCAATCCTAAGACCTATAAATGACTCCAAATTGACCTCTATGCCTAATTATGTCTCTAATAACTCAAAAAAATAAAATAAAAATCCAAAATTGATCAAAATGGTGATGCTCTTGTATCACAAAACCTATAGATAAATAGTAAGCTAAAATTCTATGGATAATAGATTATGAAATAATGCTTTAGAATAGGTTGAATGAATTTATCTATATAAACCTTTCTTAAAATAAAACATAATAACCTTCATAAATATAATAATCTAAATGATTGATTATGAAATAAGCAAGGATGATGATGATGTCATATGAGTAGTGATCATAGGAGGTATACAATTTTGTTTTGTAAGGATAGGCACCTAAATTTGAGGAAACCTTATGTTATCCCTACACCATAGGTGGGAATCACATTTAGCCATAAGTTTAGATATAGGAATATTATCAGTGGTAGTGGTGTTATAAACACTTATATTCAATTTAATACCTCTAATAGTTTGTTTCATATAATTTAAATTCTCATATTTTACTTAAATGAAAACCTTAGTAGTTTGTGTTGTTTAGATCTATGATTACTTGTAAGACATAATCTAGTTCAAGAGGTTATTAATGAAATAAATTATAGAAAGTAGCTAGTACTTATAATTGTGTATTATCTAACCCATTAATACCATCATTATGGATTACATATTGGAATTCATTATTATATGTATTAGTATCCTCTAGATCAGGCATTTCATTATGGAAAATTTAGTCCTCTAATTTTATATGTTCATTAGTAAAATTTACATCAAGATAAGAAGAGGAAGGAATGTTCATTTCACTTATATTAACCATTTTATATGGAAATAAAATAATATGATTGTGTTAAATTTAGATACCACTTATCCTATCACTTTGTCTAACAAGGACAAGGGAGATAGGCTTCATAGATGATAAAATTTAAGATCATGAAAACTTGAATAAGGATAGGACCAAGATAAAAATATTGTTAACTTAATGAATGAGGAACTCATAAATAATATATAAAATACTATACATAAAACCCTAAGAAAAATAAATAAACCCTAAAAAACACTTAGGCTTTTTCATGTTCAATGTAAGGATCGAGTCCACCAATATTATTAACCCTTATTTTGGATTAATTAACCCAAAAAAATTTAAAACTATTAATATTCATATTGTATAAAGTGTGTCTAAGTTAATAAAAATTGAATATACATGTAAATGTTTAATTACACTTTTTTATTTCTAGAAAAGACAAAAGATTATGGTAGTTAGCTTGTCATTAATATGCTTGGATTTGAGACTATGTCTAGGTTATAAGAAGAAATAAAACTAAATTATGAGTCACATAAATTCAAAAACTAACTTTCTATACCTAACTAGACAAATTTGGTAGTAATTAGATGCCTAAAAAAATCTTGAGTTGCCTAACCCCTACCAAAAATGTCTCTATAATTTGTGTCATACTATTCTAACACAAGTCACTCTGACTATTTTTAAACATATATCTTATTCAATATCATAAGGTCATTATTGTGTGTAAGTCTATAATTATATATCCTTCACCTTAAAACCTTATCTCCACTTTAAACACTTAGTATACCTAAAAATTGAAATGGAAAATATGGGTCGATTTGACCTAAACCAACCTTCATTGAGTGGGTTAATTTTGAATACATTTCTAATACTATAAAGTGTGCTCAAACCACATGTTTCATCTATTAGTGTATGTGTGCAATAGTGATCCTCTAGTATGGATACAACTCGTCACTTGCTTTCAACACTTTAAATTTTGAAAACTTGACTTAGCTTATGTGATTTAGACTTATCTAGGACCTATACTTTTGATGGATATTTTATTTGGAATATTTAGGCTAATTCCTCTTAATGTGTAGATGTATTACAATCCTATTATTAGGTGATAGATTAAAAAATTAGATAATAATATGTTTAAGCATAGTGTGTATAAATAGCTTACTCTTTGGTTATATTTCTATAACATCATCATGCAACACATATGGGCCAACCCATAGGAATATTTTGAATTTTTAAAATTAGTATTGGAAGACATATAGACAACTCTTGTACAAGTGGAAGGATCTGGTAAATTATAGCAATCTAAGTATGACCAGATGAGTCTAAGGAATAAAAAAAAGTCATTTGATGATCAAGAGATGGTATTATTATAATATTAAATAGATTGATCACAAACTATGGAATTCTTATAGGTGACATATAAAATTAGGAAGGCCAATCCTATAAAAATTTGAATGACTAAGGAAGAGTGTGGAAAAGAATCATAATATTATGCAAATTTCATGTAAGTTAAAGGTAGGTAAAAATTGAGATTTTTAAGTGTCTAATACCATACTTAATTTTTCACAAATTCCCCCCTTTAATTCTAGTATTTAAAATGATATAGTAAAGTGATAAATATATTGCACAATTTAGTGTGTAACCACATAGAATCTCTATTGTATAATTTAGATAAGGCTTCAAGTGTCTAAATTGCTCTATGCAGACCTATAATATGAAATACTAAATTCCCATGTATGATTTGAAACCTATAGTAAACTATATCAATGAAACACTTTAAATTTTAAGATAAAGGAATTCATATACCTATGAGTAGGCAAACTATGCTACCTTCTCCAACATGGGATATTTGGGAGATTATTCCCCAAGGTAAGTTTCAATGTGTAAAACATGGTTTGGTAGGATAAAACCCAAACCCTCATGAATATGAAGGAAATATTTTGCATTGAGATTATAAGTACCTCAACCTCACTACTTATTTAAATGATATTGAACCTATAATAAATTCAATATGGAAAGGTGGAGCCCCATACTAGGCTTATATGTAGATATTAATAGATTGAATCAACAACTATAGACAAATTTTAGATTTAAAATTCTACCTTCATTACCAACTTTAACATATAAAATTTTATGTGTGAATAACATCTATGCCCCATAATTTGATCCAATTGTCCTCAATCTAATGTAAAATTTCATATATCTATATCTCACTCTTCCCCAATATTATAGATATAATAATTTGTCACTCATGTACTTGTACATTGTATGCATATGCCCTAAAATATGTATTAATTTATATATATATATATGTCCCATATTGCAAACCAATCTGATAATAATCTATCCCAAAAATCTATTTTTTTGTTCATAGAGGCTTGAATATATGTAACAAACCCACTAATATACCCCCATTTTGAGGTGAGGAATATATCCTTTAAATCACTCATCTAAAAATAAAAGAATAAAACACATTATGTTATATATAAAAATGTAGTAATGTAAATTATGTGAAAACACAAGAGGAGAATATGTCATCATAATATGATAAGATCATGACAACATATATAAAACAGGTATCCTAAGCAATAAAAGTGTCATGTCAAGATATATGTGACAAATAGGTATGTAATAGTGTCATCATAGATATAATCACTTAATAATAACCCATGTATGAAGATTTTTTATATATATCATGGCACCACACATAAGTATAAAGTGTTTGATATAGATCATGGCACCACAAGCTCGGTGAACAATCATTTATGTATCCACATATACACACACAATGTCAATGGCCATAATATATAAGAGAAACACATGAAATATCAATCAACTTCACATAGAATAAGTATAAACATAGAACACTCAATAAACACACAATATCACACAAATAAAGAGCCACACACAATTAATAGTCAATGTCACACAAGATAAGAGCCATATAGAATGAGTAATCAATATCACACAAGGTAAGAACCACATACAATGTAATATATACTCAAGGATCACACCATGAAAATTTAAAAATTAAATTCATATGAAGGCATGAAAATCAACATACAATGGTCATAAAATGTAATAACAATGATAAAAATAAAGCAAGTGTAGAACAACCAAAGTTAGTCTCTACTATCAATGTATATAAACATCACACATGGTAAATTATATTGTCCATATAGCACTTAAATTAATACACTCAAGGGAAATACATGTATAATGAATTATAATGTAGCTTAAATTTTCAATGGATTGGCCACAAAAATATGTAATTGTAATATATATACCAAGGAGATGTCCCTAGTATAAGCATTCCCAGATGTAGCAAGGGTAGCCCACTAGGTGCAAGAAGAACATTAATTTAAATTTTCATGTCATATGAAACATGTATTCTCTACACTCACTCATTTATACTTTGAAATGCATGACAATATGAAAAAAAAAATGAAATCTTACCATAATGTGATAAACAACAAAAATAAAAACTTTACACTAACCATAAATGTCATGCATAGTCATGCTTTTGAAATTTTTTAATTTTTTTCATTTGATAAGGTAAATGTTATGGGTTTTAAATATCCCAAAGTTTAATACAAATTAGAGAAAGATGAATAATTTTCACACAAATGGGATGCCTTTATCGGTGGAAATGGGGAAAGCATAACAACAACATGATAAACACAACTAATAATTTAAACTAAATAGTGGTTCTGACCAACCACTTTCTATATATTTTTAGCGATCTTATACTTTCTTTATACCTTCAACAACTATATTATATGGTTTTTTTTAGATTCCCTCTAAGCAAGGAGTTTGCACTTGGATTTCCCATGAACATGGGATCATATAGGATGGATTTAACACTACTTTTGTACCTTTTTTATTTTTCTAAACCTTAGTCTAGCCTTCCTTATCTTTTGCAACAACACAAGGCTAGGATTTGTCTTCCACTATTGGGTCCTTAGATGTCTCTACCTTACATAATTCTATTCCTAGGTTTTTCTTAGAGGATGTGACTGGATTAGAGGGAACTACCATGTTCATGGCTTTCCTTGGAGAGATTAGATCTTTCAACAAAACATATTTAGATTTAGGGGGACTTTTAAGTCCTCATTTAAATTAGAGGGTTCAAGATCTTCCAAAGGTGACATAGAATCACTACGAAAACCATCTAAATCTTCTTCAACATCCACCTATAGATTTGGTTACATAGAATCACCCATTGAGTTACCAATAGCGTTTAGACTAGATTTGGTCCAAAATTGAAGAGGAAGATGAGTCAGGTGAACCCAAATGGGTTTTACATTAAGTCGTTCTATGAGTGGCTTAAAGGTAAGGGACAATGGTTTTATGACCAGGGGGTGGTGATACAAACACCAGAGATTATTTTAAATTTATCCCTTGTCTTCAATATTATGAAATATAATAATAAATAAACTTTTTGCACAAGGTTAAATAGCAAGAGTACCTATTAGGAGGGGTTTCCAATGCTTCAATATCCAAGCATATAGCTCTTGAATTTTTAGATAGTAATCCATGAATCTGTAGATGAGACCTTTGGTTGAGAATAATTATTCTAATTTGATCACTTATCTTTTCTTCTCCTCATCAAAGATCATAATAGGGTTAGAAGATATAGGTTTGAGAGGTAGGGGATCTATTTTTCGATATGTCTTATGAGATACTGCCTCAACAAAGGATATATGTTTTCAAGGGTCCATCACAACTTCTAATTCCATGATGTTCATGAATTATTTTATAAAAAGGGTTATGATTTTGGCTAAGAGGGGTGGGGGAAGCATTTCAACAAGTGTGTGCTTTTCATCTTGTATAGTGGTCTTCTTCATAGGGTCCATCTTCAGCATAGTGATATTTTACATAGTGACAACCTTCTACCTAGAATCACTAGATTTAGAGAGGCTTATTTCATAAGCAAGAAGGGAAGAAGCATTAGTCTTCCACTCAATGATGGCATTCTACCTATAAATACCAAACATAGGGAATCTTATACCATGAGCATGAAGGGAAGTGGAATTATTCTTTTGCACAATGACAACCTTCTATCTAGAATTGGCAGACACAAGGGAGCTTCTACCATGATCAGGAAGGGAAGTAGCTTCAATATTCCACAAAATAATTGCCTTCTACCTAGAATCACAAAACATAAGAGAGATTATACCATGAGTGGTAGCATCTATCTTCTACATAGTAAAAACTTTCTATCTAAAATCATCATCCATAGGAAAACTTCTGCCATGAGAAGGAAAGGTGGGAGGAGCAGGAGAACCCATGTCTAGATTGGTGTTCTAGTTTTACCACTCAAATTAAAATTAAAAATGTTGAGGGTCTTTTACAATGATCAAAAGTGGGATTAGTACTATAATTTTTTAAATATTTTAATTTTATTAATTTTTTAATATATTTAACTATTTTTTTAAATATTTTGATATTTTTGATATGTTCATGCTAACCAATGACCCCCTCAATTAGATGTTCCCATGTGGTTATTGTGTCTAACATTGGTAATGTTACCTATACTAGGTGATTAATAACATATGTATTTGTATCTAAATCCCAGGGGTGATTTTATGTTGTAGTATATCAGTCACTAGAATCATGACTCATGTGATCTTGTGTATGATGATTAGATTTATTACCTGTGGTATCTTTTAGAATTCATAGTATAGTATAAGAATGTGTTTGTGTTAATTTTGGAGCATGGGAAGCTATTTTTTAATATTAGCATAGGACATGATGAATTAAATTATGGATGTTGTGAAATTGGAATGGGCCTCTAATGGATTGATAATTGGATTACTAGTCATCTAGGAAGTTAATTACCTTTTGTTTAACTATCTATGTAGGATAAACCTAATTAGGTTATATAATTGACTATGGTGAGGGTATAAGGGGAGGATAAAATGTCTCTATCTAAATAGAGTACTCATATTTTAGCCAAAATTATAACCACCCTAATATAATGTATATACTTTACACATATGTGAATGATGGTATTGCATAAATATTATATTATATATTCAATGATGTCCTAACAACATGTTTAAATTTCTTGTACTCAATGGAACTAAAAATAAAGTAGTAACTATAATAGGGCCTACCTTAAGTGGTAGCACAATACTCCCAAAAGGGTCTTATCTCTTTACATTCATAAAATATGTGTTACTAAGGAGAGATAAGATTTGATCATGTGTAATATCATCCTTAGTTTTATTTTAGCTTGTTTACCATATTTTAATATTATTGTAAATTAGAATAGGCTAAAAATATATAATTCATTTAGATTATAATATATGGTATTCAAGCATAAATATGAATGTTACTAAGTGAAATATATCTAAAGAATAATTTAATATTTATGAAAATTAATAAGGAGATCAAGATATTTAGATTTATTAACTAACTGATTTATTATGATTAAAATTAACTCCCTAAACAATTAAAACCCATTTATCCACTCTTCTATGTAATTCACCTTCCAAACTAGCCCCTAAGTAAACACATGTATTAGTCATTTTCTTGCTATGTTGGTTGGGTTGATCTTGTTAGGGATGGAATACATGTTATAGAAGTACATCATCCTAACCAACCTAGTTTGAGACCTAACAGCTATCTTTCCTACCTAAGAAAATCAAGCTAATCAATCTTGTCAACTAAATTCCTAAGAGGGTTTACGGTCAATCCTTGGATATAAATACCATATCCACTTCATTCTAATAGAGAGGAACATTCATTTTCACATTATTATATCTCACAATTCTGGTAATTCTAAACTTGAAGAGTCATTGCTTAAGGTTTTGCCTTGGAAAGAAATAAGTTTGTCTTGTGGGAAAGTATTGGATGCAAATTAGGAGTATTTTAGCTTAGAGCTGATTTCTATAGTGTGATCCTTACAAAGCCACAACAACATCTTTCAAAGCACCATTGGCCAAGGGAGATATTGAGTATGATAGGTTCATCCAAAGGTAAATATTCCTAAATTTTACTCTTTCATTTGGTATATACATATTACATAAGGTAATAGGATGAATGTTTTACTCCTTGATTAGTTTACCTCTACATTGACTTGAGTAGAGTTCTCTCTATATGTTTTTGTTTTGTTTATCTAAATATCCCCCTTTGTAACACAAGCATTAGTGCACACTATATTATATTTATTTTATGTAATTTATGCCTAGCTATGGTTATTTCATAGTATCATTTCTCTAGAGGCTTTTGAACCCTCTTCTATGGTGTTGTGTAGTAATAAATCCATTGGTTAGGTTTAATATATCTAAATTGCTCATGTCTTGATATAAATAGACATGCAATGATTTTTTTTCGTAATATTACCTTATTTGATATTGGAATCCATAAAGTAGGATAAGTTATAGATCCTTCCTAATTTTTTTTCATAAATTCTAGTGAATCGATGTGAATCTAGCCCTTGAAATTTTTAATTTTTCAATTACAGACAACTAAATCAAGCCTATCAATCTACTTTTATCTTCTATGTGTAGGTTTTCAACTAGATCGATATTTTTGACCATGTCTTATCTTTTGTGTATATATTCTCAACTAGATCGAGCTTATCAATCACATTTTATCTTCTATGCACAAGTTTTCAACTAGATCAAGCCTATCGATCATGTTTTATCTTTTGTACATAGGATTTTTAGTTTCACCCAATTGGATCAAACCTATCAATCTAGTCATGTATCTTATATGTTGTGCCTAACTAAATCAATCTTCTCAATTTTTTTCATTTTTGTATCTCAATTTTGGCTAACTAAATTAACTAACTCTACTTTATTTAGTTTGAAATATTTACATTTTTAGCTTTACCAAATGAAATTGATTTGATCAATCTAGTTTCATTCCCTTGTTTTGTATTATACTAATTTTATTTAGACTATATCTAATGGTTAAATTCTATCTAATAACATTATTTTTACCTTTACAAGATAAAAAAACTCACTTGGATGACCTAGTCAAACAATAATTCATCACTCTCTTAAAAACAACTATATTAACTTGGTCAATCTTGTTCTATCATACAATTTCATTCTTAACAGCTTAGTATTTCCATTTTGTCAATTTTAATTAAATTTAATTTCCTAATTTTTATTTAAATTCAAATTCATTATTATTTTCCTCAAGTCTCAGTTATATAAAGTTATGCCCACATAATTAACTAGATCAACCTATTTAATCTAGTTTTGTGCCTATATTTTACTATCAAACTCAATCAACATGGTTGATTTTATTTGTTTGGACCTTTTTTATTGTAGTCATATAAAATGACAAAATTGGTAATTTGAGAGTGGCTTGTGACACCCAATCTATAGGTCCTTCTTACATGCTATCATGACCCTTCTAGACACCTTTTTGCTCATTATTGGTCATTTATAACCTTCCAAATGATCATTTCATCTCAACTAGAATCTATTTCCCAAGCCAATCCTATCTCCTCACCATAGTTGGACTATAACACCAAACCCTAATGTGTCTCATTTTTGGAATCCTATCTAATGGCAAGGGTGTGCCCAAATGGTTAATTCCATTTGATTCTTATCCTTCATTATGTTAGCCTAGTGTGAATACATTTAACCCATGACCAATAGTTCCCTATAAAATCCCATTTGAAGTTCATTTACAAAGACAATTGATAAATATTAAAAATAAAGTAAGAATACAAATAAACCAGTAGGGCAAACATTTTTATTCTCTACATACAGTCATCCAACACAACTACAAACATATTCAAACCCTCATACCAGTCCCTAGCCATCTCAAACACTCTTAATTTGGAATTTTTACATCCATAACAAAGAACATCAAGTGGGAGAACTACATATGATTTGATCCCTCTTCAAAGTATTAGTATGTAGGCAACATACCCACATAAAGGGTGTGGATCACATGTTTAGTACATCTTACACACACTAACCCCCCTTTTTCAAGTGATTTAAATCCCATTTATCAAACATGATGGAGGGTTAGGGTTTGAAGATTAAAATATATCTATAATGAGCTCTATAAACTTTCAACATTTGAAATTTCATAGGTAGGCTCATAGAGGAACAATGCAAAGAACCTAAAAAAGTAGGTCTTTGTGAGTAATTTGGACAATAGCAATAGCAGTAGACAATAGCATCAAACCCCAAGGTGTCCTATTTTCAATGGTCATATCCTTTCACTGAATGAAATCTATATTTTGATTTATGACACTATCCTAGTCTTGCACAGCTAGTTTCAGACCCTGTAATAGCTATTTCAACTTGTTTTAATCTAAGTTATTTTTTTCCTAATTTATTACTATTTTTAGAAAGGTAAAAAAGATAGATAAATTATATGAGTTAGGATTGTAATTATTGAAATATTATTTATTGATTTATTAATCTATACCCTTAAATAAAATAGGAATAAAACTCCATTATTCCCAAAAAAAGTTAAATCATTTAGTGAACCCAACTTACTTTATTTATGCACAAAAACCCTAGAAACCCTAGGGTAAATTCCTTGATAATTTTTTCTAGTATATTTTTTATTTTTTTCCTACATATATAAATCAAAATTTTCATTTAATTTTAAAATTGACCATATTAATTTTAAAAATAATTTATTTTAAACCCTAGTTGCCTATACTAGGTCCCAATATTTTCTAATTTTCCCTGCATATTTAAATCATAAATTCACATTTAATTTTTAAAATTTATCTTAGTAATTTTTAAAATAATTTATTTCAAACCCTAGTTGAATTTACTTGGTCCCTTTTCTTCTTGTAATATCACCTTACATATAAATCAAATTTCACAGTTAATTTTTAAAATTTACCATAGTAATTTCAAAAATTATTTCTTTCAAACCTTATTTGAATTTACTATGTCCCTTTGATTCTTGAGGTAACACCTTACATGTTTGTGAGATTTTTATAATTTTTGTGCATATTCTATTTTTTTATTTTTAGGTCTTTACATTTCCTTTATTCAGTACATTCCTTCTATTACATTTTGCTTATTACATTTTATTGTAAAAAAATTCAATCCATTTTCAATTTGTTTTCCTACGTTAACAATAGCCCAATATTCTAGTTCTGACAAAATTGATAAGAGTGAAATTCAATACTTTTTAAGTAAACATCTTGATATGCAAAATGACATGCTTAAAATACTAAAATAAGAACGACAAAAAGTGAACAATGGTCAATCCTCTCAAACCACAAAGCAACCAATTACAAATAATACTATAGGGGTAACTATGCCTCAATAACCCCCTATAGCAACCCAACCTTATTATGAGGCACCACCAATGACATTTAATACATCTTTGTTTCCTGATGTGGTTGCCTTTGTGTAAGAGATAAAATCTCTTCAATCTAAGGTGCTACATCTTGAACAAGTTTCCTCTAGACCTACATAGGCCTTTGATTCTTTTGTTCTACTTCATACACCATTAGCACATCATATTGCCTCTACACCCTTGCCACTAGGTTTTGTTCAACCCAAGCTCACTCCATATGATGTCAACGATGATCTAGAGAAACATTTAATAGATTTTCATGTAGCATGATTGGACTATGTACCAAATGATTAGCTATTAACCAAACCATTTCCATGAAGTTTAAAGGATTATACTCTACAGTGGTTCTATAATCTACCAAATCAATTGGTCAATGCATTAAATCCTTTAGCTAACATGTTCCTAGCTCATTTTAGTGTTAACATAGGTGACAAGGTTTCTTATGCCTAATTTTCACAACAAAATCAAAGGTCAAATGAACATCTCACAGATTATGTTCTTTGTTCTAAGACTATCTTGGCTAAAATGACTAGTCCCATGGCCAATCAAGAGTTATAAGATCTCTTCAAATAGAGTCTTTTTCCAACTTTACATGAGTCAATAATGTTCAAAAGGTTCTCTTCCTTCATAGAGTTATGTCATACACTAAAGGAAATGGAATTTAAACACATTTTACTAGGCAAACTCAAGTATAAAAGCATATTAAAAATAATAAAAAAGATTAATAATAAAGTCCCATATAAAATAAAGGTTAATGATAGAAAATTCAAAATCAACCTATAGTTAATGCAGCTTTACAGCCCCCTCAATGAGTGGTTTTATCAACACCTCCTCAGTGAGTCTTTACCAATCTACCAATTTCTCTAGCCAGAGTTTTATAGTAGCTTTTGGAATGTAATATCATATCTCTCCCTCCTATTCAGTAAATTGATCCAACAAAGCCTCTTCCACATGGATATGATCAAAATTCATTTTGAAATTTTCATAGGGAACCAGGTCACACAACAAATAGATGCATCAATTTGAAACACAACATATATAACTTGATAGATGGCAACCTTATTAACATTGCCACTCCAGTTGAGCCTCCTCAATCAAAGTAAACACAGGACAAAGCTTTGTAAATTTTCTCAGATCCTTTCCCACAACATTATAAATAAGAGATAGGTGATACATCAAATGTTTACCATACATATCATGCACACCCTCCACCAGCTACATATCAAGCACCTTCAGTTGAGTCACATGCTTTGAGTAACATGATCAATGTGTATAATTCTAGAGTTCTAGTTAGACTTTCCATCTCCCTTTCAGAGTAGGAGATAGTTGAGGATGATTCAGATTACCATACACTCTTTATTAGAGCCTACATTGATCATCATCCCTAATCAAAAATTGAGTACTCATAATGGTTTCAAGTCTAACTTTTAGTGGTGGCACATTATAGAGCTCATTGAGAGCTTTTTGATGCTTTTTTTAGTTTGCAAAATGGACACCGTATGCAAAAGTTATAGGTTGCTGAAGTTTTGGTTTGGTAGGTAAAAATTTGGTGTCATAAGATGACGTGGCATAATGAGGGCACACCAAGTGGACCAATAAGGTGGTGAAAACTAGTAGTCAATAGGTGTTCATATAAACCTCTAGTTACATCACATGGGAGAATCTCGTGAATGGATCATGAATACATGCCACATGGCACGTGAGAAGAGGACAAGGCTAGCATTTACCAACGTGCATGAACACTTAACACCAAGTCTCCCACAAAAGGGGGATGTTGACACTTTCCAAGGAGGTTCCAAGATTTTTGAATGCATGCAAGCCATTTATTCCCAACCATGTGGGACAAAATACAAAGTCTGAGTGCCCAAGGAGGAGTTAAAAAGTGCCAAACAAGGATGAGTAAATTTAAACTCAATCAAAGTGCCTAGAAAGGAGGGTGGCTAGTTTTGAACACTTGACCTACCACCCAAAAGGGATAGGCCTTAACCACTTCAGCCACAGAGGTCTAAGTGTTATAAAAGGGACTAATTTCTACTTGAATAGACACAAGAAGCTGACTGTGTATTGGAGATTATAGACCCGATTACAGTATTTGGTCATTTTGGAGCCCTTAGGGGCCAAATCAGAGCTCAGAGTAAACTACAAAGTTGTTTAGAATTATGATAAACTCTATGCAGTATATTCATTTACCCATTTTGGAGAATTGGTGATGCCATTTTCAGCTATAAAAGTTTCCAATTTTGATTTGGAAAAGCCTCTGCGTGTGATTCAGGAAGGTGAAGGACGTGCTGAGTCAGCCAAGGTCTTTCGAAGGTCTGAAACACTATTTTTTTGTAGAGAGAAATGATCTATTGTTGATTGTAACTATATTTTAACTTGCTAATTTGAGAAACATTAATGTATCAGTTTGATACAAACCTGGGGATGTAGGAATTTCCCAACCCCATAAACAATTTATGTGTTTTGATCTTTGAATTCAATTTTGCATTTCATTTTTAGTTAAATTTATAGATTATAATTCAGATTTTAATCAGAATGAAAAAATTACTCATTTTATCATTTATGAGAAATTGGATAAAATCAAGAATTTAAAAAATCTAATGGTTTCAATGGAAAATTGATGTGATATATCAATTCACCTTTATTTTAGTTTTGAAACATGATATTTGGATCAGATTTAATTCATTCAAACATCTTATAACTTGAGAAATTCAGAATCCATATTTTTAAAATTTTCACTTAGAGTTTATTAGTGGAGTTTACGGATCAATCCCATTCATAGTGTTCTCATAGATAATGGATCTAGTGTGAACATGTGCACTATGATATTACTTCAACATTTGGGATATTTAAAGAAGGATATTACCCCAATGGACATAGTTATCATTGGGCACATATAGAGTTTATTAGGTGAGATTATAATTCCTCTATAGGTTGGTCCAACACATGTGGCCATGTCATTTACTATAGTTCTTAGTGCAAGAGTTTTCAATATGTTGCTTGGTTGACTATGGATTCAAAAACTTCATACAGTACCTTCTATAGTTTATAGATGCATGAAATTCATTCATGCTAATTAGGTTGTTATAGTTGGTGGAGTTTTGTATGAGTTACCACTCCCCACTTCAGATCCATCTACTACTCTACAGTCACCAATTTCAACTTATCCACTAGTTACAGTTCTTCCTCTAGTTCAAATTCATCCACACTTGAGGCCTTCCTTGCCAACATAGAGATTTCATACACTTCCATAGAGGCCTCTTTTAGATCAACCACAGTTTTATGACTCTAGATAATTTATAGCTAAAATATTCACACTCAGGGTAGTATCATTTAGGTCTCATGCCTTTACACATAGATCACATTTTTATAGAGCTTCTTCCACTACAAAATAGGTCCCTAAGATCCCAATAGTTGCATCTACTTCTTATAATTATAAGGGGACCCCATAGTAAGTTTTCACTATAGAGATTTTAGAGAGTTTATAGCATACACAAATTTTAGAGTCACAATCTTAGCCCTTCCATCATGCTTCATGATCACGCATGATCCCTCTCCTTAATACAGGACACCATGATAGGGAGTCTCTCATGAGACGCATTGGTTAGTATCATTTCTTCTCAGTCTTTCTTGTACATAACTTCTTTTCAATTTCTTATACATAGTCTCTTTATGATTGATTGTACATATCTTATTTTAAAAATACCAAAAACAATATAAAATTTCAAAATACAAAAACAATATAATAACTCAAAATACCAAAAATATTTAAATAAATTAAAAACACCAAAAACATTTCAATTGTATGCATTAACCATGCTTTACATTTCTACTACCATGATAAATTTACATTTTGCTATTATATGCTATTTTTTTTGTCAATTTATCTACATTACCATGATTCATTTGATCTTCTTTGAGTGTGTGTAGTGACACCCAAATCCTTGATTACTTCACTCTACCCATTGATAGGGTACCCTACTTCTACATTCAAGACATACATCGACATATCTACCTACTGGGGGCATCTTCTACATGACTACACCATCCAGGTTATGTCATTCCTACACCACACACTATATTTATCATGATTATGTACATTACTTACTAGCTTAAATAGATTATTCTATCAACATTCACTATTATATAGCACTTATGTATTTATTATCATCTACCTAGTCTTGTACTCCATGTTTTGCATACTTTCACTTCTTGCTTTGATTAGTTAGATGCAATTGTATTTCCAACATTTACATGCCTTATTTTTTTTCTTTGTTTATATAGATGTTATTGAATTTATTAGTTCTTATTTTGTCTCTTATGTGTGCTTTAGGACATTTGTCAATGTCCTCCGCTTGTACTCTTCTATGTGCTTATGGCCCTCATGTTAACCTTGCTCATTTTTAATTATATGTGGGTGGCATTTGAACATGCCTTGTATATATATTTTCCCAGTATGAGTGATATGTGTCTATTTCTCTTATTTGATTGAACCCTTGGCCACTTTTGTATGTTTCTTGCTTTTTTCTTTGTGTACTTGTTGCTTATTTGTTCTTCACTATTTGTAATGCTATGATCCACATCATGCATTATCTTGATTTCTTGGATGCCATGATGGACATCATGATCCATCCCTCCTTGAAAATTAAGAATAAAAAACTAACATTTCTAACTTCAATTCATTATACAACACATGATATTACATTATTACATCTATCTAGGCATACCCCTATTGATCTAATAATCTCCAATAAAAAATATGATATATCTTGAGACATTAATTCAATTATCATTTCTATATCATGTATTTCACAACATAACACACTTGTAGAGCTCTTTCTTCTGATGGAAGTCATTATATGTTCTTCATTCCTACCCTTAGAATAGGGGGCAATAATTAAGGTTTTTCATAGAGATTAGAGCCTTCTACCAATCAAATCAATTTCAAAACACTTAGAACAATAACCAAAACCCAAACTAGGTAGAATAGACCAGGAACACACTAATGAACATAGAATAGTCACCAAAAATAACAAAATACAAGAGTGTTAAGCTTGGACTACAACATCAAACACCAAGGTGTCTTATTTTTAGAGCTCATATCTAAATAGCAGAAAAACTAATTTTTATAGAAACAAAAAGAAAGGTAAGATTAGTTATAGTTTTCTTAGCTAAAATTCAATTTAGAATCAATAGTTTTATTATAGTTTTTCTTAGATAATATTGATATATGGGTCATCATGTATGATATAATGGCTCTCACTTCTAGTTTTAGATTGGGTAGTTGGTACAACTTATATATCATAATCCATGTTACAAACACCAATGATTGGAGGTAATGTGTGTGGCACATTGGCTTTCTTTTTTTCTAAGTTTAGTATATTACCTAGGTATTCTTAGTAATTTCATGCCTTATTCCATCTACACGTAACCGGTTGGTATCATTCTCGAGTGACTTCCACATAAGCCTAGTTCCCAATTTTGGAGTGGCTTTCATACAAGCCCAATATCCACATCTCTAAGTGGCCAAGATCATCCTAGTTTTTAGTACACATTTGACTATCCATGCATCATTATCAGATTATAGATAATTCATGGACTTTAAGAGCTATCTCATCAACACACATTCATAATGGTATCAGTTCATAGCTTCACTTAGTGGGCAATGATAGAGTGAAAGGACTAGACAACCTTTGTAGTCTTGAGCCTCTTACTTAGAGGGATTGGACACACAGTCCAAACATTGATTAACACATGTAGGATCACATAGATTCACTTAGTATGAAATGATGGAGCTAAAGGGCTAGCCTTTGCATTATTGAGCCACTCTTGAGGAATTAATCACTTAGCTATATTCATGATATGACTTTTGGTATAACAAATATCTAGTATCACTTGAACAACATAATAGGTTTTATATTAGTTCATTTACTTGGTGAGGTGTATTCATTCCTTTCTTTTCCTCTATTTTTTACCCAACTTTTGTACATTCTTATTTTAGACATAACATGTCTAGTAAAAATTGATCTACTCTTTGGTTTTCCCTTGCAAATTCACACTTCATGACATGTTCTCTCTATGCACACTCAACATCACACATCTTCATGGGATTTACCATTGTAGGTAAGTTCAAGTATGCTTTCTACTTTACCTTTATCCCATTATTTCACTTTGTAGCATCACTAGAATAAAGGGGGGACATGTAGTCATATAAAATGTCAAAATTGGTAGTTTGAGTGTGGCTTATGATACCCAATCCATAGGTCCCTTTTTCATGCTCTCGTGACCCTTCTAGACACCTTTTTCTCATTATCAATCATTTATAGCCTTATAAATGGTCATTATAGCTCAGCCAAACTCTATTTCCCAAGTCAATCCTATCCCTCTATGTCTTGAACCTATAGGATAGGAGTGTCATACCTGGACTATAGCATTAGACCCTAGGGTGTCCCATTTTTGAT
This sequence comes from Torreya grandis, assembly GCA_037957365.1. NCBI lineage: Eukaryota > Viridiplantae > Streptophyta > Pinopsida > Cupressales > Taxaceae > Torreya > Torreya grandis. Next base: position 1,505,646 of record JARHVA010004549.1, read on the forward strand.
GTTTTTATCCAATCATGCTTTGAGTCCAAATGATCAATTTAATTTGATTTCTATCCTTCATTATGTTAGCCTAGCATGAATACATTTAACCCATGACTAATAGTTCCTTATAATATCCCATTTGAAGTTCATTTACAAAGAGAGGTGACAAATCTTACAAAGTAAGCAAGAATATAAAAAAACCACTAAGGAAAACTTTCCTATTCTTTGCATATAGTCACCCAACATAGCTACAAACATATTCAAACCCTCATACTAGTCCCTAGCCACCTCAATCACTCTCAATTTGGCATTTTTCCATCTGCATCACACTATTTCGCATAGCACATCAAGTGGGAGAACTACATATGGATTGATCCCTATGTGGAGTATTAGTATGTAGGTAGTGTGCCCACACAAGGGTGTGGATCACACATTTAGTTCATATTACACATGGTAACCCCCCTTTTAAGGTGATTCAAATCTCATTTATCAAGCATGATGGAGGTTTAGGGTTTGAAGATTAAAATAATTATATAATGAGCTCCATTGACATTTAACACTTGAAATTTCATAGGCAGGGTCACACAAGAACAATGCAAAGAACCCAAGAAAATTAGGTCTCTATGAGTAGTTTGGAAAATAGCAGTAGGAGTGGACAACAACACTGAACCTTAAGGTGTCATATTTTTGATGATCCTATCCTTTTACTGAATGAAATCTAGATTATGATTTGTAACACTATCCCAATCATACATAACTAGTTTCAAACCCTATAATAGCCATTTCAACCTATTTTAATATAAGTTATATCTCTCCTAATTTATTCATATTTTTAGAAAGGTAAAAAAGACAAATAAATTATATAAATCTAGATTGTAATTATTACAATATTATTTATTGATTTATTAATCTAGACCCTTAACTAAAATATGAATAAAACTCTATTATTCCCCAAAAAAAGTTAAATCATTTGTAATAGATTGAGTCGACCAACTTGATTCTACTATGTAATGTTTGCCCAACTAGATTGACCTGCTTGATCTTGTTATGCACGTTTCATTTTCTAGCACAAGCAAAGGAAATTAACCTCTATTTAATAGTAATTACAATCACTTTTACTTTTTAATTGGCTGAATTTTTACTTTCTTTCAAAAATTATAACTTGGTTTTCAATAAATTGATTTTCACCTTTATTTTCATCTTGTTTGGCTTTCCTTAGAAACTATGTACTAGCAGTTTTAAAACTACTTAGATATTGTCATGAAGGACTACTCAATATTATATTTACATTATTTGTCTATCATTTATAGATATAGTTTCATGAGGGTCTTTCCCCAATACTAATATCCATATTATAGATCTAAACATGGTCTTTAGTTTCTATATACCTCATAGTATTTTAGAAATGACTAGGGTATCCCTTTATATTGAACCTTAAGAATCCATCCATCTATTTGATTGTGTTGTGCATCAATTAGCAGTTAGCAATAATGAGTTACTTGCTACTCACCCCTAAAACTAGGTTTACTAGGATATGTGAATGACACTTCCTTCATAATTAGTGCTCTAAAACATTGGGTCATCGTTATCCAATAGACATGCCAATATATTTGGAATCCTACATTATCAAACACAACCTTTAGTAAAATATCTTGATTTTCTTTTCAAAATATTAATTAACATTATTACTTATAAAAATTTCATTTTTATTACTTTTTATTTTCCATTCTATGTTATATTACAAACTATATTAGCCAATGTTGATATGAGTCTATGTTGTGTGACTCAACTAGATCAACTAGTTCAATCTAGTTTTTTTGTGTTCTTATTTCAATTCTATTTTTAAATTAAATCATTCAACTTTAGAAAATTTAATTTTTTTCTAAACCCTACAAATACATTGACCAACTCAATCCAATATAATATTCTATCATCTATTTTTTCCAATTAGATCAACCAACTCAATCTATATAATCAATAGATTATTTTGGTATCTTATCTTTACAACTAGATCAACCATCTTAATCTTGTTAGTTTATAGACTATTATGTTATCATATATTTATAACTAGAACAACTAGTTCAATATAGTTAGTTTAAAACTAATATTTTACCCTATTTATCTAACTATATTAAATAGATCAATTATATTATTTTATAGATTACTTTGTTTTATCATCAGTCTAACTAGATTGACCAACTTGATCTAGTTGATTTTTAGCTTTTAAAACTTTCACTTTTCTAGTAAGTTTCTAGATAAGTTTATTTTCCATCATGAAACGTCTATTTTATTAAAATTCACAACAAAACCAAACTATCATGTTGATTCTTACTAATCCTCATAAATCCTCTAAGTCATATCTATCATATCATGTAGTAGATAATATCAATATTAGTAGCATCCATGTTACTACTAGAATTACTAATTATGGAACTCCTCCCCATTTCACTTATCTTAATCCTCTATTCATACCTATGGTAGAAGATTAAATTAATCTTGAGTATACATATGAAATGGTAATTTTCATTAATGAAAACCCTCAACATCAGGGTAAGGATCTCACATTCATTTATAACCTCATTATGGAACCTCACATTGGAAAACCCCATTCACCTTCAACTACATTTTCTATAGGATTAGAGGTAGGTCATTTTATGAATTCCATCACATGTTTATCATCTCTCATTCCTTCATATGCTAGCATGTCCTCATCTTTCATGCTTCTTCATCCTCTATGCCAACCATTTCCACAAACATAGTAGGCATGACCTTTAGTAGGTCTACTCAAAATTCTCAGATTAATACTCAAACTCATACAACTATCAGTGCATTTCAAAATACTAGTGCATCTCAAAATATCAATGCCTTGTATACCAATAATGCATCCTAGGATACTTCCACTAGTCAAAATACCATCAACACTAATTAGCTATTATTACAAACTTTCAATCAAATGACTACATTTCAAACTAATAGTGCCAATAAAATGATATAAGTTCAAAATCAACTAATACAATTCCAAAATCCTCCTCAACCTACTTAATGGGGGGTGAAAAATCCTAATGCTACCCCATGCCCCCTTATATATGCATAAGGTAATATTATACCATAACCTCCACTTCATAATAAATATATTAAACATTTACAAAATGAACCTATAGTTCCTAAAATTAAAAACAATGACATAGGTATCATATTTTCAACTATCACCTATAATGGCTCCACTAATCCATCTTTGCATTTGAAAGCTTTTAGAAACTTTAAAAATATTTAGTTCAACTCAATACTTTCATCACCACCAAGATTTTAGCTAAAACCTTTTTAGGTGACACTCTAGATTGATATAATCAACTCAAAATTCATTTTAACTCTAGCTTGGAATATTTAGTCAATGAATTGTTCAAGAGTTCTAAACTATCATTTTCCTAAAAACATCTTAACTCACTTTATCAATTATAGATAATTAGATTATAAAACAATGCAAGTATTCATAAAATGGTGGAAAGATTTACCTAAAAAATTTGAACATGACACATTTGATGATAATATCTTTAACTTATTCACTAACACTCTTCAATCCAAATTATAATATCATGTGAGGAATCTTTTTCCAAAATCTTTAGAAGGATCCCTTGATCAAGCCAAATGTCAAGAGTTTTTTATATGATAACTCAAGCCTTTTCACCCTCCCATAGGAACTTGAATTATTATGAAAGATAAAAATATAAATGCAACTAATGATGGTGTTATAGATGCCTATGATTCCATACACAACATCCAATCCATTTATCTTAATGGTGCCACAAAGCCTATTTTTTCATCATCAATTTAAAATAATCCATGTCCTAGTTATACATTTTCTTAAGTAAAGGTGTGAACTACAAGTGGAGAGGAAAGAGTCATAGAGGATCCAATCTCTGTGTTCTGGGAAACTAATGATCTCATGGAGAATCTAGTGGAATACATGAAAGATAAAGTTAGAGAGTTGGAATCCTAAGTTAAGATCACTTTATAGGTAGGCTTAATTATTAAACTAGAGGCATATATTACATAATTATTCATCATCCTTGAGGAAGTGACCAGAACCCTATCCAAAATCAAGGAGCTCCTCCAAAGTATGTAGGCATACCATGAAAGTATTGCCTATCTAGATAATAAGTGCAATAAGTTGGTTGTTGTCATCAATAAAGGAATGTTCTTAGAATTGAAATTAATGCCCTTTATGGATTTTAACCTATATCATATCTTCATAAGGACCATGGGAATATCCATTAAGGGCTAATTGAGTACCACCTAGGCAACAATGATTCACTAGATATATTTAAGGCTCAAATCCTTACTTCAAGGAATTTAGCATCTCAATGTTCTTCCACCTAAATGGCACTCTAATAGGAAAGGATAGTTTAGGGTTCACTTTGCACACTTCAATGAGATCATGAAGAAGAAGGTGACCAAAAATAATAGGGTGGGATCTAAGTCTATCTTGGAATTAGATATTCAAACCAAATAAATCATTATCCAAGTCCAAGAGGATCTCCTTAGAGGCCCCACTCAAATCCCATGCAATATTTTTAATTCAAGTAGAGATCATTTCTAGTAGCCACCTGTCGACCTATAGAAATTGTATCATAAATCCAACCTTGTTAATCAATCATTGGTAACTCAATAAGGTGTACCAAATCATATGTAAATTACCCCACCTCCAACCTCCTCTTGATTCCCTCTTAGTGGGCCCTTTTGATTTGGTTCTTATTTTTTGGAATGGGAAACCTTTTGTTTTTATTTTTTTTACAACCATTTCAAGCCATGATGGCCAAGAGTGAGATCTCATGATACTAGGATATGAATTCCACTTCTCTTATATATATTTTACTTTTTAATATTTTGTTGAGGTCAACTTCATTGCAAATAAGCACTTTCAGATTAATGCAAATTTGTTTCTATTTAAATGTGTCTAGTTTTCATGGATATACTCTAATTTATTTCTATTTTAATGGATTAATACTAGTGCTCAAGAACCATTGGAGATGCTTTTATACAAAATTTATGAGTTAAATAATATGTGTTTCTTGTTAGTTTAATTGAGATCTTTAATTCTTTTCATTTTGTTTGAAGTCTTTGAGGACTTATGTGAGATTAAATATAAACCCATTTATAGTTTATTCATTAAAATAATCTTGGAATTGAGTAGTTTCCAATTCTCATTAGACTCATTCCCTATGTGATTAGATTCTAAGCTATCATGAAACTTAACATACTATGGTATAACTATAGTTGAGCATGTTTTAGTTCTCTAAGGATTGATGTTTCCATTTTTTTCAAATATTCCCTCTTTTCTTCCTTACCCTCTCACCCCTTTTATGTTTATTTGACATCAACTGATCTTCATCTCCCCTTTTAGAAACTATGAAGTGAATAAAAGTAGAGATCAGAATCTCAATTTTTTGAAATTGATTTAGCTAGAAGTGTATAAGTTTTATGTTAGTAAGAAAAATTGGTATTGAGTCTTTAGTTGTAGCACTGCATCTCTTCAAGTCTATTCTAGGTATGCTATTTAATGATTCATAATACCTAAATCTTGTGCCCTATATTGTCTCAATAATAATCCTAAAATGAGAGTACACAATTTCCTTAATAATACCCAGAGCTCACTTAGTGTATCTAACCCAATAGATGTATTTTGGAGAATGATATCTTAGATCAAATAACACAGTCTTTTTGAACTTATTTATGTATTTAAATTCATATCAAACACAATAAAATTGAACTTTTATAAATCAAACAAATGCCTATTTAAATTATTTGTGGAATAATTCAAATACTAGTTATATTAATGACCAAGAAAAAGAAATGAACAAAATTAATATCAAATGACCTAGGTTAAAAACTATGTGCCATAATAAGATATAGCAATCGTGAAAATGACTATAGTAACTTATAATTATTAAACATCAATATAGTTAATAAATATAATAAACATGATTATATTCATAACAAAGATGCACTTAGATTATAATCCTATGTAGGTTTAGGTTCTTAGGGTGTCATTATGGTCTAGGACATTAATAATTCAAGGTTTTAAAGACTAATTAAGTCATTTAAATTATGAAGAACCTAAAAGATATAAACGTGAGTTGTGCATTTGAGACAAATGTGAAAAATACTAAAGTCATCAAAATGTTAAAGAAACTATAAGATGTATGCTTGGGATATACATTTCAAGCAAATGTGACATGATAAAGTGTAAAAATTAACATTATGTTGACTCATGAGAACTATTACAGAGATGGATTATTTTCTCAAGAAGACTAAAATTTATAATTTAAACTATCATTATAATCCAAAATTTATTGGAGATTTAACTAAACATGCTTCTCATAAAACCCTATTCTTATACATTATTTTTAACACATCATTATTGAAAAAGGTAGATAAAATGAACTAAATAATACCATATTAAGTTAAATAAAAATGATTATTCTATAAAATTATCAATCCAAATGCATTTTAATGTAATATAAATTACATTATAAATTATTATACACAACAATAAATGCATAATCAAACAAGTAAAACTAAAATTAAGTGTTATAAACTAAGTTTTCCCCCATTGTACATAAGGATATAGATGTGATATAGTATATGTTTAAATTTTTTAAATGTTTTAGTTGGGGTATAAGTTTTTTCTATAACATCGTTCTCCAAATTTTCATGTACCATATTTTCAATCTCACTCTTTTGGACATATGGTTACTTTCATAGTTTGATGATTGGTAGTTGACTCCTTGGTAGAATTTGAATTGAATGATCATGATCCCTCTTTGGTGGTAGTCCTTTTGTATGTTTATCCAAAAAAAATGAGTGGTTATCAAAAATCAACTATAAATTTGGTTTTGTAGACACCTTTCTTGGTTACAATTCTAATTAAACTCATTGTGCTATAAAATCATATACACATTTTTTTATAATATTTTATATCTAGTGATAGCTAACTATATATAAAAAAATAATACATAATTTATGGAGTTTAAATGTCCTAACTTCAAAATTAAAATTCATGAACAACTGCTAAAAATTTATTTCTATCATTCTCAAGGTTGTGATCTATTAGATTTAAAAATCCTTGTCTACCCCTCCCATGAGAATAGAATACAAATGAGAGTCTATCCTATAATCTCCCAAGGGAATTTTGATACTATTACATTTCCATGAGCAACTAATTATGCCACCATCTACAATCATAACTTTAAATTCTAGATATGGATAAATAAAATAGTTCAAACATGCCACCAACTTATTATTGATGAATTTATGTGTATACCCATTTTCAATCAATGCTATCACATTTTGTTTATTTATGAAATCCACTACTTTGAGGGTTTTTTGAGTATCAATGATTAGAAGTTCATGTCATGAGATAATTTTTAGAGTATATTTTGATTCCTCCTCATGCTCATCATAAACCTCAAATGTAACTTCCTCATCTTTTTATTCTTCATTGGCACCTTAAATGTAAAATAATTTATTCTTATCATATTTATTCCTCTATTATAATTTTTGTCATAGTTGAAGCATAAAACTTTTGTTAAATTCCCTTTATTTTTTTAATGATTCAATCTAAAAGTATTAGGTAAGGATTCTGATAGATTAATGTAATATATTCTAATAGTTAATGCCTACCATTTTACTAAATATATTTCCTCTACCATATGTGTGAAGACCATGGATTCTAATATTGAACTTGGATTAAACATGCACACATCAAGTTTGATGTTATATTTTATCCGACCCATGAATAGGCCATTCATGTTGTCCTATATGATGTTCTCCATGTGTAATGACACATTTTGGAATTGTTGAATATAATCCTTGATAGACATGTTTTTCATAGTTTTACTAACTCATTGAAGTACTTCATTAGTAAACACTCACAAAGTAATAATAAGGCCCTTATTTTTATTAGAAATGAATAAAAAATGTACCAAATTATTTTTTTAATTTACAACATCCCCTTGTTGATAACCACCACCATATTCTCACAATTATTGTCTACTTTGATGATCCTATTCAAATATTCTTTTGCTTTTTGGAAGAGCATGTTGTTATTTAAAAGAGTATTAGTCACCTTCCTAAGGGTTTTGAACAACTCTACAAGTGTAGCCTCAATATCGGAAATCAAACCAACTAGGAATGAGATCCTCACTTGGAACTTAAGGGTTATGACCTACTCCTTAATATCTTCTATTAATTTCTTGGTGAGTTCATTAGTGGCCCATAACATAGAGACTAGGTATTCTATTATCTTTTCTTCTCTCATGGTAGTCCTCACTTGTGCAAGGGAAAATAGGTCCCACTCCATTCTCTATATAAAATATCTCCATATTGTGTGTGGGTTTATGTTATCACCTACTTAATCTATCTCAAGTCCTTGTTTAAACCAAAACTAGATATCTAGGTCCCCATGATAGACCATTTTTGGCCTTTATACACCCAAATATTCAATGGACCCATCCATTATTTCCCAGCCATTGTCCTAAAGGTATTATAATATGAGGTATTAAGGGTTGAGGAAACTAAAGTGGAAGGTGGAGGAATGGGTATAGTAGGTAGGGATAAATTTGAAAGGTGAAATAGAATGAAGAGTGGAGGAGGTGGCATGGGATTGAAAGGAGGAGTTTACAAATGGGAACCCTAAGGGAACATGTGATACCTTAATTAGTTTAGGATCATGAATAATTGGGAACCAATTATGTCTAAGAGCTACATAATTAACATGAAGGAGGATATTGATTGGTTAAATCTAATTCCTTAAGAGCCCAATGTGATTGATAAGGGGGTCTAAGAAGGAGCTACAAATGCATCAAGGGGATACACATGTGTACTAGGTGTAATTAACCTTTATTTTTAAGTTGGCCTCTTCTTTGGGTCTACTTATATTAAGGTTGTTGTAGTTGAAGTTTTCATGGATGGAGCTAATATGAGTTATGTGACTATCATCTCATTCGATGGTCCACTAGGTTCAGTTGGAACAAAGGCACTAGTTGTTATAGGGGATATTGGAGAAAATGTAACACTACAAAAATCCACTTTTTTAAGAGCCACTAATGTTTTGGGGAAGATTGAAACTATAGGGGACATCAAGAACATAGGAGTAATTGGGATTTGGGCTATACCAAAAGATGAGTTAACCTCCAAGGGTCATCTGAGAGTTAATGATGGCGTAGACCATTATAGTGAGGTTGAAGAAGTAAATATTGGGTTATAATAAGGATAGGAGGAAGTAGGTCACTAGGGACACCAATCATGGTTGAAGCCAAAGGGAATGAATGGAACTAAGCACTTATCACAATTGGATAAAAAAAGAAGCATGATAGGGGTGGGTTGTGTTAGAATGTGGAAATCCAAGGGAGTTGCAAAGGGTGATTGGGAAACACCAATAATTGGGGTATAAGCCTTACGGGAAGATACCATAATTATATAAAACTCTATAATATTTTAAAATTAGAGATATCGCACAACATGGGGATATCATACCTTGATAACTAGTGTGGGTGGAACTAATGTCTAGGTTAGTGGAGCGATGAAGGAAGTTATGACTCCTTATAGGATTTGTTGGGAGAGTATCTTCAAAGTTATTAGTACTTTAGTAATAGGCCTTTGTGGATCTTTTTGTGGAGGTATTGGATATACTAGAGGTGTTTATAGAGGAGCTAACCTTTCTTCAAGTATGGGTTAAGCTTGAACCTAAGATTTTTAGTAGGTGGTAGCCTCTAGATTTATAATTTACCATACATCACTCATTAGTTTGAGGTAAATTTCATATTTTTGGTGGCCCTCATGGTTATATGTGGTGTTGAGGCACACTTGATATTTATCCACATGAGCTTACACTATAGCTTGAGGATCCCACTATCTATCCTTGGCCTTTCCCAAGTTGTATTAGTGTTTATGTTGGGCCATTGCTTATAGTTTCTACACACTTATATATTTGTGGTGACCAATTACCCAAAGAATCATTGGGTAGGACTTTTATATTTTACCAAATTAGAAACCCAATATGTCATTTTCCAATTGTCATGTTATTTCTTGTTCTATGAGACAATCTAGGACCATGTATAGTATAAATAGAAGATATAGAATACTCTCCACCTAGATTATGGTATTATATTTTTAGTACCTATAAGTGCAAATGGGTTGGAGTGAAGCCTATAACTCCTCTAAGATCCTTAACATCTACCTCTCATTGGTGGTGCAATACATAATGGGGTGGAAGTGGTCATAAATGTCCTAGATGTGATTCTTAAAGTGGTAAATGTATATTTTGTAAAATACTACATTCATGATATATTCAATTGATATCCACTTAGGTAACACTATGTGTTTGAAGTCCAAAGTCGCATAGATAGAATCCATCATGTAGGACATCATGTATAAATTACCTTTGATGTAAGCTCCATTCTCCTATTGAGTTTGATTTAATGTGATGATGTTCCCCAAATCTTGGTCCTCATCTCCCTTCATGATATTTGAGGATGGGAACTTAGAACTTATTAATTTGCAATGCATCACTTTCCCTATACAAGTGATTCAATATCAGCATACCAATGCACACTCCACATGATTTCCTAATCATGTATGAATTGATATCTTTTTTTATGACCCACCATTATGTGTCCTCATCCAAATCCTTAAGGACCTCATAAATGTTATTATTATTTTCCTAGGTGTCTATAATCTCCTTTTTGTAAGTGATTGTGTATTCTAAGAGGTTGTAGTATTTCTGAATTCAAGCCCAAAAATATCTGTAATTTTAAATTTAGTGTTTGATGAGTACACAATATCTATATTTTAATTTAAAGAGAGAAGTATATTTATGAATAGGTCTTCACATGAGAATACTTATCTTTTGGCCACAATTGTATACATTCCTAAAGCTCTGATGGTGACAAGATCATCTACATATTAAGTATCATACCCATCAGCCTCATCATTGGTGTCTAGTCTTTGGATGTCTTCAAATTTTTTTTAAAACCACATTGTAATGTTTTAATTGAGTGATACCCTACAAGAATATGGTTGCCTAAAACTCTATATCTGGTCTCAGATTATAAGTAGAGGTAGTCATAGTTAGTTTGTTTGATATTTTGGGTGCATAATTTAGCAAAGGATATTCTTTATTCTTTGGAGTGAACTCAAGTCAAATGGATTTGAATGATTGAGAAACACAAAATCAATAATTTTGATTCATATATTTATGTGACCTTAAAGGTCTCTACAATATTTTCTATAGTAATGGATTTTTTGGGCTTATATTGCATGAAATAAACATTGATTTGATCGCACAAGTCCAAATTAGACATTTCTAAATTTGGCATTAATTTAGAATTTTAAAAATAATCCCTATTTGGATTGGTTAGTGGAAATGGGACTCCTCTATCAATTGAATCATGATCTATCCTATCTAGGTAATAAATGTGAGAAGTATGGTAAGAACACACCTAGTTTATCCCTCATGTAACTATAGAGTTTTATGGGGTTGGTAATGTGTCTCTTGGAGAGTGGTGAGATAAGTGGGTACTATACCAACTAGGCATGATGGGGAACTCTTTGCTTTGATATTTATGTATGTATGAGTTGGTCATGTAAGTTAAAAAGTACACATGCCACTCTATGATTGGGTTGAATGTCTAATGTGTACCCTTTTATAACTCCTTGGGATCCTATCGAGTCTCTTGATAACTCTAACACGTTTGGGTTCATAAAGATACATGGTGCCTCCTTATTAGTTTGGGTATCTCAAGGATCTGATATCTATGACACCTTTAAGACCTATAAAATGTATACCAAGGGGCCAAATTATTCCAAAAGTGCTTCGTAAGCAAATTGATTCTTAATTATCTACCATAAGGGTTCCAAGAAAGCTAGTTATGACTCCATAATTAAGACTCCAGAAAGTGATTGCATAATAAATTTCTACAAAAAACATTAGTGTAAAAAAAATATGGAAAACACTTTTAAAAGTGCCATGGGATAACTATATTGTAAGCATTCATAGTTGTGAAAGGTTTTTAAATGTAACAAACAACTATTAATGGTGTTGTAGAAGATTTTATCAATTGAGATTGAGTTGGAATCCACATTTTTATAAGGGAGAGGATCACAAGAAGATCAATTGGAGTGATAAATTTTTTTTAGTTTGAGTAACTCAGATTTCCCCTTTTATTCTACGAAAAGGCACATGTTGACCATAATAGTAAGGATTATGGTAGCCATATATAATTTAATTCCACTTATTGATTTAATGACTTGAATAACTTGTCCATATACCAGTTATGAGTTCATACTAATAACTAAAAATATATAAGACAACTATGACATGATTACATAATTTACTAAGCCTTAATAACATTCCTTTTTGAATTTCCACTTGCATAGTGAGTTTGAGTGTCATGGTTGGATTTGTGGTAGTTTTAATAACTTACAATAAATAGGGAAAAGCTTGGAAGTTTCATGTATACTTTTAATGTGACTATAAATTAAATTTGTTTTACTTTTGAAATGATCTAAAACTATTTTTCCTTTTAGGTTAATTGTGAACAAATTATTATATTTATATTCTCCCATGATACCAATCTATAAATAATCATGCCTATAAACATTATTAGACATATTTTCAATATTCAATAGGGTGAGTGGATTATTATTCTTTGTGTAGGTGGTATGGGATGCCCATGTGATGTGTTTTCACTCAAGGACTTTATTTATGATTAAATTTGTGTTTTTTTTGTATAGTTTCATAACCATCCTTGGGAAGTGGAAGGATGATGATAATGTGTGCATGTGGTATGGGAAATAAACATGATGTGCTATCATTCTTACATTTATAAAATATTTTACTCATGATAAGTCATGATTATTTATATTAATATTACTGCATTATAGATTATTGATATGAAGTATGGGTTTTGCTAATTATGGACTTAGGAATGTGAACACGATACAAATTATGAAAATACATACTTTCATATGGACTTTATATTTTATAATAGGTTAAACTAAGTCCAGATGAAATTATGTGGACTCATTGACTCCTATGTAATATGTCCATAATAATATATACTTTGTATGTATAAGGAATGTTTTATTTATTTTTCTAATTCACTGTTGAGACTTATTTTATGTTGCATGGAACTAGCTATAGTAAGACTTGTATAAACAATGTTCTCTTTTTTGCTAGTAGTTTCACATCTACCTTTCTCTTGAAGGGTATGTAAAATATAGATAAAAATATGTGTGTAGAGGTTATAAAAGGAGATTTATTTAGAGTTAAATTATCTAATGATTCTCTCCATATTTCTCATAGTTATCAATAACAATGGTGATCTTCATGTTTACATGGATTTCACTTTATGAAGACTTAATCTCTTACATGACTATCATGAAAATTAGAATGAAATACTTTATATTAGTAGTTTTAAAGAATTTAATATTTTAAAATGTAATTAAGATGTAGCATTGAGATGTTTTTGAAGCACAAGAGAGTAGTTTTGTACATAAATCTGAAAAGTAGTAATTATGATGCAATCATGAGAGTAGTTCAAGTTCAGACATTACATTGAAGTTGTGTTATTGTTTTAATGAAAAATATAATTTAATTCCTATGATTAATTCAAATTCATATATTACTTCTAGTTGTATCTTTAATGAAAGAGAAATAATAAGTTAGTTATTATGTTTGGTTACTATGAATTTGAATTGAACACTTAGATTTTTGTAAAATGAATTACATGGTGAATTATGGATTGAAAATGTTATAAAATTTAAGTATGATTAATTGAATGTTTTTAAATGGGAAAAATTATATGAGACCTTTTAATTTTATACAAGTTAGATGTATTTTTTTGTTTCAAAACAAGTAATTTAGGATTAGATAAGAAACTTTCATGAGGATGACATGGAGTCACATGAAAGAAAAAAAAATATTTATGGTGTTTGACCAGAGGGGTTTTTACATATATGAGAATGTAAAGCTCTAATATTAAGCTAAGTGTTTGATAAAATGTATATATTCTAATTTATATTTTTGTAATCAATAAAATGTTGATAAATGTTACTTTTAGTTATTTTTTTAAGTCATTAATGGTTTCAGAAGGTCATGGGATGATGTTATCCTATGTTTTAGAAACATAAATTTGGTATTAGATACTTGACCATGTAAATTTTGATTTTATCATTGACATACAAAACTTTTACGTACACATGACTCTTGCTCACACTCTATCTTAACCATTTATCTATCTATGGACTTGGCTTTTCTCAATTTTCCTAGATATTCCTAATCTATGCTTATTATTCTATTATCCTAATTAGGATGTCATCACATTTTAGATCTCTATTTCCTCCATCCTAGATAATGTCAACAATAATCAAATTTTATTGGTTGATGACAGTGTCCAATTTTCTATTAACAACTAGTTTCAAATGTAAACCCTTTCCTTGGGTTGGCCCACACATTTTTCATGTCATTAAATATAAAAAATTACCCAAATATCCTTTTATATACACATCAATTTGATGGCTATATCAATATAGTTCTCACTAGGAGATCACTTGGAAAATTACTTGCACCATTGAGAATCTATTTACACATCTTTGAGGCACTATCCTAAAGGATCCAAATCTAAAAACCCATAAAATGATTAGTTATTATGCCAATTTTTAACACCTAAATGAAGGTAAAAGTTTCGTATTATTAAATTTCAAAAGTTAAACATGTTGAATTTCATTCTAGTATATCACTATTGAACACATATAAAACTAGGTGGGAGAACTACATGTTGTTTGAGCCTTTTTTTAGTATTGTAACATAGGAAATGATCAATCACTTAGTGGGGTGTGGTTTGTGATATCCAACCCATATTTTTAACCCCTTTTTTATAGGATAATCAAGTTTAAAAAGTGGATTTAGGGTTTCAAGATGAAGGAAGACAAATATGAATTTATGCACTGGATTGAGCATCTAAATTACACATAAAACAATTTGACAGGTAGGTGAAATGATATGTGGTATAAAGGACCATAAAAACAAATATAATAGATTTTATAAACATTAGACATATATGGTCACTGTAGGTGTATGAGCATTACTAGAGACATCCTAGCAAATTTTGACTATCAGTCTCTTGATTTGAATCATCACATATCCATTTTAGGCT
>JARHVA010004550.1:0-65000 GCA_037957365.1 Torreya grandis
ATTTATATAAATTCTTAGTCTTACATACTTGTCAAATACCTATTAGGGCTCTACCCTTCTATTCTAGACCTCAAAGATGATGAATGGATGAAATTAACCATCTTATTGTGCCTAAATGTTTATCTAATGGACCATACCTATCATTTATGATAACCAATATATCTTGGATTGTGTAAAAAAATTTAAAACTTGATATATATCCTTCACTATCAATTTTGAATCCTAAACTTCCTAGCCTTATCAACACTTGTGTCCCATAAACAATCACATGCATTGATTCAAGTTACCATATTCTTATCAAGTTTATAGTAATAATAATTTATATAATTTTAAAATATTTCAAATCCTATGAGTCATCCCATTTTTTTATTTAGTCCTATCATGAAATATTTTCAAAAGGTGTAGTTCAAATATAAATCTAATCTTACTTTTATTCATCTAGAAAATATCAATTGATAACCTAATAAATTCATTAAATTAATTGCATCAATGAGTTATAAAACCTTATTATTCCCTATTTTCATATACATCATAGGAGAAGTCATAGTATAGGTCTAAATCACTTAAAGAATAACCCATGATCCCCATTTATCAAGTTACAGACTAAATCATTAAATGCCTTTACATATACCTTTTATTTCCCTTTTGCACACATAATCCAACACCTATGGTATAACTACATATTTATGAGGACCTTCTTGGAGTATTGTATATGTATAAAATGCTCATTTATAATGAAATATTTGAGGTCAACTTGACACTATGATCTCACTAATCCATTTTTGGTATGGTACAAATGCTAAAGGTGAAGAGATAGCATTTAATCCACATATATTCATCAAAAATATCTATGATAAATAAACTACAATAATATAAAGGTGATAAGAAACCCAAAAGGCCCTATGTAGTCACATCACAATACAATGAAAATTGTGTATAATAAATTTTCATATAGATCACAACATAAGTGTTGACATAAATGTCCTAAGGCTGATATAAGGGTCAATGCCTCCAAAAATAATATTTATATAATTTGATGATTGGATCCTAATATTTTCCCTATGCATTTCCACATTTGTGCTCCTAAAATTTTTCTTTACATTTATAGATAAGATAAGTATATATATTCTTCATGTCTATGCAATCAAAATCTTATTTTAACTGCATTTTATATGAGTTTTAAATCAATTAGAATACTATATAAATTTTTTATTCATCATATTCTTTAGGTTATTTAACTTTTCCTAACCCTATATATATATAATATATATATATAAAGGTTAAACATTTTGTGAAAATGACTGCTATGTCTTCTCATGCAAGTCCCAGCTTTCTCTAAGGTTTTTATCCTCATAAGGATTATGCTTGTTGTAACTATTCAAATTTATTCTATCATTTATATAAAACCTAGGCATATGCATAGATTAGGTGGTGTCCCTATTGAATATATTGAGATACCCTTGGGCCACCTAAAATTCCTCAAATTAATACCATGTCAAATAATGATAATAATGAGAGTGATGAAAATGACATTGAGACACATACTAAAAAAATATTCAAAGAAGATGAATCATTTCATGAAGACAATGAAATAAAAGATCATAATTAAAATGAGAAAGATGACCAAGTATAATTTAAATCTAGTGCATTATCTCAAGAGCACATTTGTGTAAAACTTAAAGATCTCTAGAAGATCTTTAAAAATATACGATAAACTCAAATAGTAAATGGTGTTAGTGAGAAACTATTTCTCTCTATTGATATAAATATTTGGGCTATTAGAAATGCCTATAAAACATGTCTTCTCATTTCCCTCCCCTTGAATAATATTACCTGCTATATATAGTGGATGCATGGGTTATTTTTTGAAACCATTATTTTATAAAATTAAAACAACTATTACTACATACTCCATGGAAACAATTAATACCTCAACCAGATTACTAGTTTCAATGCCTAAATCAGCACAAGATCTATTTCCATCCCCTTTATTGAACTCTCAAATCTCAAATATTAATCCTAATGGGTCTATAGTACAAAATATTATCCAAGTTATAAAAAAAATTTAAGCTAAGGTTACCAACATTGAATAAAATGATCTGAAATAAACTCATGCTATTGATTCACAAGATGTATGACATAATCCTCTAATAGCTGTGATATATTTTCACCCTTTGTCAACTATAATTGTTATACCCAAGTTCACATTTTTTAATGAAAATGGTAAATATAAAAAACTTATCTCATATTATTATACAACATTCCTTGATTATACTTCAAATTATAAAGTTTTGACCAAATTTATTATCAAGGAGACTAAAATACTATGCTTTAATATGGTTCTATGACTTACCAATCCAATCAATGAAAGAAATCAAACCATTAGTTGATACATTTCTAGCACATTTCTCCATCAACATAAGTGTAAATATGTCATACTCCCAAATTGTAAATATTAAACAAGGAACCAATGAACTTATCAAGTTTTGAGATACAAAAAAAATATTAGCCAAAAGGAAAAATCCAATGGTAGATAAATAGCTTCAAGACATATTGATAAAAAATTTATTTCTCCATTACATGAGTCTATTAGTTTAAAGTATTTAAAATATTTTGATGACTTATGCCATATTATATAAGATCATTAAATGCAACCTATTTCCTCGAATAAGATTAAGTATGTAGAAAACACACTAACTATATTTACTACCAAGTTTCATATCAAACTAGGATACAAGGTAAACCCTATGTAACTTAAAATGGAAAAAACCACAATGATTAATGAAGTCTCAAAAAAGCCTAATTGCCTCATCTTATCTAATGCAAGTAAGAGGCAATTTACATGATTATGTGAGTCTCTAACTTTGATACTTAGAAAACATGTTGAATGTCATATTATATCTCTCCCTTCTCCCATAAAGGTTGATATGAGTCGACCTCTACTAAATGGATGGGATTCTAATGCCTATTTTGAAAATCACCAAGGCTATAGGGTATTCTAAAAAAATATGTTATACCTTAAATCATAGATCCAAAATCTTCTTTATAACATGTGGATTACCCTTGGTGATCTTCCAAAGGATTCAGGTTCATAACCTGGTGATCATCAAACTGTAATATATTTAACAATCCACTGCAATATCATTCCAAGAAATATCCCAAAATGCAAATGGGATATAATGCACATGATCCTTCCTCACATTATGGGCACACATTAAATGGGACTATTGGAAGGTATACATGCACAATAGCTCCTACGTTTGAGAGACCTTCTATGTCATTTAATAACAATGAAATTATAGATGATGACTCAGATCTCCATTCATCATTTATTTAAGAATACCTACATCATCAACATATAAATAATGTTATGATTGATAAAGGAGTAGTGATAATGTATTTACCATGAAGTTATTTTAAAATGTGTTTTATCCACATGATTATTTCTTACCTTCAACCAAAATAACTATAATATTTGATGGTGTTATGTACCTAGGGATATGATATATTAATGTATATGGGTTGATGGAGATTCCAAAATGTGGCACAAATCCCTCTTAGCTATTTATATGGTCCAATATATTAGGATAAATAAGTAACTTATAGAATTAGTGCATTGGGTAATTGTCGACCTATATGGGATTTAGAGGTTACCCATCCATTGTGAGAGATATAGAGGTCTTTATAAAAGAGGTGAATATCATTGTAAATTAGTCAAGTAATCATGGAGTTTTATATTGTAATAAGATATTGGATGTTGTTCCATCAAAGAGACATTGTGGATTTATTCCTTCCTAAATAACTATTGTATGGTGTTGCCCTACCTTAAGGGTATTATTCTATTTCTATATATATATTGAATATTTGGGCATGTAAGCACACCAATATCTACTATGTTGTGTTGATCTACATTATATTATGAATATTTCAAATATTATAAGTGTGGACCATAAAAAGTGGTATTAGATCTCTGATTTGGGTAATTTGTGTTGGGAAAAACCCTAGTTTTCTAGAATCGATAATATCTTGAAAGTAGTTATGAATTTTATACAATGTTTTTCTTGGAGATGAAGAATGCTTTAAATAATCCACATTAAAAAATTGAGGTTTTATGGTTAGATTTTAGGTAGTTGTTGATATTTTAGATTTTATAATAATTCAGTCATATCTATCAAAATATAAGGAATTTATCCATGAAATTATTTTTGTTATTGTATCAACATACAGGAAAGCTAAAGCCAACATTTTAGAATTGTTTGAAATGTTTTGATTTTTTTTGTGATTTTATGATTTTTTATAGAATCTCTCTGTAGACCATTTTTTTTATTTTTTCCACAAAATTTTCACTAAAGTTGAATTAATATACATGGAAGATAAAGTAAACATTTTTCACTATTTGGATTATTTTCATATGAGTTATTAAAAATTTAGGGTTTTTTCATTAACCCTAGGTTTTTTGAATCATGAAGTTATAAGTATATTCAGGGGAAGATGATATTGATGCTATATAATGGTGGATAATTTTTAATGAGAATAATTTTCATACAATTATGTGGTAAATACATTTATACAATTTTATTTATGGTCCTACATCACTTTGGTGGGATGAGTGGGACTAAAATGATGGAAGTTTTCATGGGAAGAAATGGAATAAGTTTTCTTAGATTGATGGGGTATATAAGAAATAAAAAATACAAAAGAGGAAGAATATAATGGTGATGAGTTAAATGAATAAAATAATGTAGATGATGAAGAATAAAATTAGTGGAAGAAAATAATGATAATGAGGATGAACATGAAAGTGGCAATGAAGAAAAAATCACACATAATGATGATGAGGAGACTAAAGATTATGTAATGAGAAGTAGAGGATCTCCAAGAGAGAATAATGTAATTTTTAAATATAAACCATAGTATCAAGTATAAATTAATCAACATGTATATGGTTCAACATCTACATGTTAAATCAAATACTATCAAGGATGCTCAAATATATGGTCATAATTTTTAGGTTTTTGAAGATTTGAAGCTCACTATGGACAAATATGTTTTACATTCAAATTATATGACTTGGATTTGGATGATGTGGATATGGTTATTGGATATACATCATTATAGACTTTCGTAATAATCAATATGAATGTTCAGAAGAAGTTCATGAAGTTTTGGTATAGGAAAAAGAAGGCCACTTTACTAGATACCATAGATGAAAAGACACAAAATACAATCAAGGTAAATCATGAACATGAGATTGAAGTAGGTGAATAGTAGCATGTGGAATATTTATATTAACACATAGATGAAGAAATATTATAAGAAAATAATAATACTTCATCTACTCAAGTGACAAAGGAACCACCAAAGCAAAAGGTAGAAGAGGTAGAAGGAAAGTTTGATAAGGTCAATGTATAAAAAAATGTTGAGTTATATAGAAAAATAAATCATAATGAGAGGCAAAAATCATGAATCCATGTGAGATACTATCATATCAATAATCACTTTGGCTATACAAGAAATTAGAGTATCAATGACTATGGTTACATAAGGAATTAATGGATAAATAATTGCATGGCTATGCATGGAAGCCAAAAAATAACTACTATGGTTAGATGTGGAATCAGAGTATCACAATGGAATATGAAACATGTAATCAATGGGTAATTCACTATGACTATGAATCACATAATAACTATTATGGTCATACATGGAATCAGAGTAGTGTAGTGAAATATGTTACAAGGAGTAAAAGGAGAAATAATTATGCATAGACACCAAGGTAGTATAATTATGATCATGAATGGAATTAGAGTGGAAAAATAGAATTTATAAATAATATTGGATAACTATCACCTACCAAGATCACATACGAGTGGTTGGATGATTGAGCTTGGAGACAAGTGTGGAATGATTTGAATCACACTAATTATTTGGTTTATTTTTATGTTTTACAAATGAAAAATGTCAAAGAGGGAAGGAATGTTATGTACCTATAGATATGATACATTAATTCATATGAGTTAATGAATATGATATCATGTGTCACATATCCTCCTTAGTTAGTTATATGGTACAATATATTAGGATAAATGAGTAACTTGTAGAATTAGTGAATTAGATAATGGTATGCCTACATTGGGATTAGGAGGTTACCCATCCATTATTAGTTATATAAATGTTTATATAAATGAGGTGAATATAATTATAAATAACTCAAGTAAGCATTGAGTCTATACGAGGATATTGTAGGTTGTCCCTTCCAAGAGACATTACAGATTTATTCCTTCTTAAAAGAATATTATATGGTGTTGCCCTACCTTAAGTGTATTATTCTATATCTTTATATATTGAAAAATTGGGAATATTAGCTCACTAATATATATTATGGTGTGTTTATCTACTTTGTATTATGAATATTTTAAATATTATAAGTGTAGATCATAATAGACACGACATTACAACACATTGTTGGTGAGATTGATTTACCTTTATAGGTTGGTCCAGTACATATGATCTAATTTTACAATTATATCATACATGGGAATATTTTATATGTTATTAGGATGACCTTTCATACATAAATTCCATGTAGTATCTTATATATTGTTTGGGTGTATTAAATGCATTAATACCAATAGGGTTGTAAAAGTTTCTTGATTTCCATATAAACATCTACTCAAACAAGAGAAGTTTACTACCAAACAGCTAGTTATATAACTTGCTAAGGTTAATCATCCAAAAATGGTTATCAAAAATCAATGCCATTTATTAGGATATCCATACTTGAGTGACCATTTCACTAGAGATATGCAATGGATTCCATGGAATCCTCATCTCCACATATATGGTTTACCCAATTTCTAAAATCAAACAAACATGTTCAAATTACAATAACACCCAGGAAACCATAGAGCACTAAAAATTTGGATAAAATTACCCCTAATCCTTCTATTACCTCTTTATGACCACAAATTCCTATTAGACATACATAAACTATCATAGATTTTATTTTTCTAGATATGACACCTATGCAGGTTCCTTAGTAGTATCAATAATTTTAAGTGCCATATTCAAAGTTTGGAACTACTCGTCAACATCCTTAGATGGTATTATTTATTATACCTTATATATTTAAAAATATTCAAAAAATAATCAAATATTTAATAAAATACAAAAACATTTAAATAATTAAAAAATATAAAAAATAAACATACACATATTTACTATCTCCATGTCATCTATGATATTTACTTTATGTTAGTAGATAACATATAATTTTTATATAAATATAGATTTCACACATACTTGATTCCAATACATGCATACACAAGACCCATGATAATTTCACATACAAATGATAGAACTTTTATCTTCTAACATGCACACTACATTGGGGCATCTACTTTGTTGATCATGATTGATAGATTTTATATAAGTTTATGATCACTTTTCCATCATTATTTTGAGCTTATATATGTATAATTACACATGCCTATACTCATTATTATATCTTTCATAATGTAATTTATATGTTATTTTACATACATTTTTACTATCATATACATGCAAGGACTAGTATATTATTATTATTATTATTATTATTATTATTATTATTATAGTTGATTAAAATTTATTTATTCACATTTTCACTTCCTCGAGTGTCCTCTTATTTTATATTGTCTTAATTTTTTAACATTTTAAGATTTTACTTTCTTATTAGCCTCTATGAATTTGTATGTTTCTTTATTTTTTAATTTATAACTTTGAATATGTTATTCCTTGGAGTGTGAAACATTGGAATATTCCCCTTGTTTTTTGGCCTTATTATACCCCTTTCTGTGACATTGAGTTGTCTTAAGTGCATGATGGATTGTTTTTTGATCTTGTATTATTACTTTATATATGTTACCATAATAAATTAATGCATATTATGTATTTTTGTGATCATATACTACATGATTCATTGATATATCTATTTAAACATGGTACTCATATAATATACATGATTCATATAGTTATCTTATCCTTTTAATGTAAGGAAGCTACCATATTCCATTTCCCTCACCTCAAAATGGGGAGGGGCAGGGGGGGGGGAGGCGGGGAGGGGTGGGTACAGGGTGGGGAGGATATTATTAGGTTTATGACATATATAATGATCTCCACACTTATTGAATTATTATAATTTCTTAAATTTCATTATCGCTTACATTATTTAGATATAAACATGGGTCTAAATCTTATAGATGTCACCATTTTTATAGATTTGGGACATAGTTTATAATATTTATGATACACATTATACATAGTTACAGATTAGGGGTTAATTTTTGATAGATAATTCACATTGAGACACATTATAAGTTCATATTCTATTCAATCACACCAAAAATTTCAAATACATATTTAATATTTTTCAAACATATTTACTAAGAAGCACTGATACTTACAAAGAAGCATCATTTTCACCAGGAAACACCATTTCAAGCCTTGTTATCTAAAAAAATTAGCTCTTATTAGTATTTTGGTTGATATTAAACTTCCTCAATGGCCTAACATGACTTAAATTTGGAAGGTTGAGTTGGTTATATCACTTGACTTGGATTTTATTGTACTATTACTTGAGTTGTGTGATTGAGATTCAATGATATCAATGGCCATGTTATAAATAATCCTTGCATTATATTCAGGGAATAACTACCTTAAAAACTCCATATTAAAATATTATAGGTTTAGTTTTTAACCTCCCTCAAATCTAGTGATTTATATGAAATCATGTTTACTAAGTCAAAGTACCAAGGGGAAACATGGCTACATCAACATAGAGGTGTGCTCCTTATTTGCTCTCTTTATTTTGAATATTTTCAATTATGTCAAAGTTAAAATTATGTGAATTTATTTATACTATAACATGTTCTTGGTTACATGTCATACACTAATAAAACACTAAAAATGTGCTCAAGCAAAGGCAAGGTATGCTACACACACCCATGTACACATTTCTTTCCTCTAAACTAGTAATTTAATATTTATACATCAATATATTAAAGGGGATGAAAATTTTGATACTAATATATGATTTTTATATAATATACGTATTGTATACTTGAAAAGTAACTTTAAATCCTTTACCCTTCAGTTCTGGACCTCCTTAGTGTTGAAAGGTTCAGATTTGTTATCTCACTATTCCTAATTATTTATCTTATGGTCCAACTCTATTTTTTTTGATGACCTAGAACTCCTATGTTTATAGAAATATTTGAAACTGATATATATCTTTCAATTTTAGTTTTATATCCTCAATAACTTCATATCCTTCTATAAACTTGCATTTCACATCGAGACACTTGTGTTGATGTAAGTGTTTAAATTACTATCATGTATCTAGTGATAAAAACTCGTATAATTTTAAAATATTTCAAATCCTATGGGTCAGCACATTTTTTTTAATTAAACCTACCTTTAAATATTTACAAAAATTTTGGTATATACAAAATTCTAATATTACTCATTATTCAATTATAAAATACTAAGTGAGCACCTATTTAAGTTAATTTAATCAGTTTCAAAATTAAGTTTTACTACCCTATTCTTCCCTATTTTTATATTAATCATAGGAACAATCATGTTAAATGTTTAAATCACTAAATAATATCACATGAATTATATTTTTCAAGTTACAAGATAGATCAATGCATGATTTTTCATAATTATATTACACCCTTGTGCACACACAAGCCAACACATAGGG
This sequence comes from Torreya grandis, assembly GCA_037957365.1. Taxonomy (NCBI): domain Eukaryota; kingdom Viridiplantae; phylum Streptophyta; class Pinopsida; order Cupressales; family Taxaceae; genus Torreya; species Torreya grandis. The sequence continues at coordinate 9,746 of JARHVA010004550.1, forward strand.
AGAATTACATATGTCTGAGGTTTTCTTTGAAGTATTGGATAAATAGGTAGTTCTCATTGATAGTGGGGTCCTTGAGGTCAACATGACACTGGTATCCCACTAACAATTTTTTTATAGGTTAAAAATACATAATGCAAATAGATATGTTATAATATATATAGTCATTGACAACGTATGCACGTTAATGAAATACATCAACATAAAGGTGATATAAAACCTAGAAGACTCCTAGTGATCACTTCACAATATCTTGAATATTTTGTAAAGAATAATTGCATTGACATCAAGAGATAAGCATCATCACAAATTTCCTAGTGCTTATACAAGTTTCCAATCCTCCAAAAATAATATTTATAGAATCTAAAGACTAGATATAGATGTTATCCCTACCTATTTCCACTTCTTTACTTCTTAGATTTGTTTACATGTTTATAGATAAGCTAAGAATTATATCTTATTTGTGTTTATGAAATCACACTATTATTTTTAGTGTAATTTATATATTTAACATAATTCAATAATTAATTTAGAATATTCATTTATCAATGTTTTTAATTAATTGGACTTCTCTAAAATATTGCTATTCATCCTTTTGCATAGGCTATTCTACCCACTTAACCTTTAACCCAAAATATCCAAAAAAGTGTTAAATAATTGTTTTATTCATACAAGTACATTTGGGTGTCATTTATCAGCTTATAAGAGTGTGAAAGGTGGTTTAAAATGACCCAAAGGGGCCCTGAGATAGGTATAGATCTAAGTGTGTAAAAGAGTGATCACAAGTGCATAGTTTTAGCTAAATTTTAATTTTACATGTTTATTGTATCCTATATAAAATTACATTTCTAGAGCTCATGAGGTATTCTCCTCAACATTATAATATTTTAATGAAACTCTTATTTGAAATGAACATCACATGACCTCTACCTATGAAGAAAGAAGCCACTTTATTAGGATTTGAAGATAATATTCTTCAACAATGTGAATAAATTTCCACACACATTGATGAAACTATAAAAATCTCTCTCTCACTCAAATATCATATCATTTTAATGATTCATAATGAAATAGTGGTTCATATGGATGACCATCCATTATTATTTAGTGTTCAAGTTGGTGATATACAAGTCAGATGTGATTTTATTGATGAAGGTTTTATCACTTGTGTGTCTTCACATAATTTTATTGAAACACATGGGTATTTTGAAGGTAACCTTAAATCTACACAAATCACCTATCAAAGTTATGATTGAATATAAATTCCTCCTCTAGTTTGTTTTTGGATTCCTATAATAGTTTCTTCTATTACAATTCATTTCAAGGTTACAATCTTCAATTTTTTTATTATCATATAACATCTTACTTTGTCAACCTTAGACATACCATAATAGAGATACAACCTCATTAACATTACAATGTGTAAAATCTCCTCATAATGGTTCCATATATAATATTCAAGGAGACACAAACCCTTGGAATTTAAAATAATTCCAAGAATGTGGTGTTTTCAAAAGATCCACCCTTCAATCCTTACCTAGCATTTATTTTTGTGAATCTTGATGATTTAATTATACTATTGAATCTAATAAAGGTTATAATGGTCACTCCAAACTTTTCGGAAATATACCATTAAATCTATTATATTCCAATGATGACAAACCCAATGAGATCATTTCGAAAATCAAAAATTCCAGTCTCCCTTCACACATAAATGCTCATTTACCCCCTTTTTTTGACCCCATTATCATAAAAAACCAATAGATGATATTAATTATACAATAAGAAAGACTAAAAAATCTAGTCCTCATGCTTATTCAACCAATAAAATCATAGATGCTTGTACTATTGATCTTTATACTCTTGTTATTCATTAGACAACCCATTTTTAGCTAGATTTTTGAAGATACAGATGTAGATGTACCTAGATATCATTCTTATTTTATATCACTATTTACATTTACACATTACAACTTGTTTTACTTCTATGTCACCTCATATTAACTCTTATTCAATTAATGTTCATAGGTTTGATATGAACCATACACATAACACTTCTTATCTAGTCACTAATGAGCCTCTTTAGAGTATGCTTCTCAATCATGCCATCATAGGATCATCTTAGTTTTCTATGTATTCCGATCCTTTGAGCTTTCTCCCTCTTGAGATTTCAACATCATTACATTGACCAAAATTGAGATCTTATATCATAACACCTAAGCCTATAGTTGATCCTAAATAAACTAATCTTACTAGTGGTGGTGGTGGTATATTACCTTTGCATAAGCTTGATCCCCTACATCTATGATGGATAAATTAGCCATATTGTGAATTAATAAGGTTGTTGGTTATTGGTCCAAGGATTATCATGCACATCATAGGTTGTTAGCACACCAACATGAAACACTCTCTACCTCTACTACATATAGTAGACCTCCACAATCTACTACTTGTTGACACACTTATTGATTTAATGTCATGAAAATGTAAACCCTTATACATTATTTACAACTTCAGTAATACATTAATGTTCTTCCTCTACATACTAATAATAACCTTCCTCTTACTAAGATAATTCTAGAGTATATTTCCTTAAACATGGGGAGGTTTATTATTTTTGGCATTAATGTGATACACATCAAATAGACAAATCTATAATATTATAATATTACTTAAACTATTTCCCATGGCCTACACCATCATATTATCAATATCATACCTAGGGTGGGTCATGGGATAAAGCTAATCCTTCCCCTCTCACTTCATCCTCTTAGATATCATATGCTTTTAATCACATAATATTACCCATTCCTTGGATTGATTATCCCACATTATCATTATTATTATTCTAGAATGCATACATTATCCATAAAGATATTGCATTAGGAAGCCCTCAAATGTCTCTCAATGAATATAAATGAGATAATAATTAAGGTTAGATTCTAGCTAAAAAAAGAATCATCTTATGTTATTGATTATGTAAGTCATGAAATCTATAATTATTTTTTAACACATTTTTTCACGATGGGATATTTGCCTCATAATTTCACTTATTTAATTTAAGATATTCATACTTAATTATATTATTTTTGATGCATTCCGTATATTTTATTATTATGATACTCTTCTCTATCTCTTTTACAATCAAGGTTCTTGATTTACAACTCTAAACTTTTTACATATTCAAATTCAGCTCTTTAATTATATTTTGTTAAATGACTTTAAATCACTTAAATTCACCCTATTTTGGGATGATGTTTCCTTACGTTTTTATTTGTTCTAGCTCATATGTTCATGTATGGTTATTTATATGACATGGATACTAGACCATACCCAAAAATATCCTATTTACCATGTGATCAGCTATAAAGAATACTTATCACTATATCATTTATTTCATACATGGATCTCTTATGATAATAATTTATCCCATATCATCCTTTCATTTCAAAAACACATACAATTAATCTTGATATTACAAACTTACCTATGTCAAAGTTTAAGAACATTTTCCATGACATGGTATTTAAGTAATTATCTCATGTAATCAATGTGTAAGATTGCTTGTGTTTTATACTTATGTCAATCACGATAGGTTTTCCAAACACATATGGAGGATGAATAGAAAAATATATAAAATTTTAAAAGACAAATGATTAAAAATTAAATTATCAAAATTTAATTACAAATTATAAAGTAAAAATCACACCAAAATATATGATTCTTCTTTGGCACATATCCTATTCTAATTGAAGTTTAAACTTCATAGTTGGAATCATAATATATCAAAGGTCCATTTCAGTTTTATATTCTAGTATACTAGATATTAGGTATTATTATATTATTTAATGTTTGCTACTTTCTCACTCAAGTACCTAACCTTCACAATAGACTGACAAATTTATAAGGGGTATTGAGGAACGGGAAGAACATCCTGGAAATGAATTATCATTTTAATTTTATTGAATATACAAACTTCATGGTATGATATATGTAATTCAATTTTTAATACCAAGATTTGAATTTATTAGTTATATTATATTAATTATTTTTTGTTCAAATTGTTATTAACATGGGCACATTAGCTTAATATATGTCTTATTTCTACTAAAGATTTATACATCACATATGCAATGTTTTTCATTACCTTTTTTCAACATATTAACCCTGATATTCCCCTTGATGAGTATAATTTAAATAGATAATCACACCTCACTGGTTTCCCTCTTTGTGATTTGAAATGTATGACTTTGGATAAAATAATGCCTTCCTCACAAAATATCCCTATTTCCAATTAATACCCTCCATTTATACACCTTTTTGGTTTTCATTTTGTGAGTTTTACTATAAAATCTAGAATAGGTCTATCCCTTACTCAAAAAATTCCCTTAATTCCTATAAAAAATTATATGTCATGTGTTTCTATTAAACAACCATACTCATTTACATTATATATTAACACAAGCCTTAGGTTTGGTTCATCATATTTATTATTTCTTAAATATATAATATTTTATTTTAGATTAACATATGTTTGTTTGTGTTATTATCTTAAATTGATATTCATTTTATTATCTTTCTTTTTCCTATTACATGGATATTTATCTTTCAATTTTCATATCTTTGTTTATATATATATATATATATATATTACTATCATTTATTTCACACACATATCTATCTCTAGAAAAATACACACACACACACACACACACACACACACACACACACACACACACACACACACACACACACACACACACACACACACACACACACACACACACACACACACACACACACACACACACACATACACACACACACATCAAATCAAAATAATCACAATAAACTAAATCCTAATCATCAATGGTCAGTCCATTTACACAACCACTAAATACCTAATATGATCCATGGAAACATGGTGGTGTGAAACCTATATAATGACCAGGATAAATCATGTGAGCATGATGCACACCATTGTGAATCCACCTAAAAATAAAACAATTTTGTGTAGGTTATGTGATTAGGTCTCCCTATGCCTATGCCTCTACCTACATCTCAACCTATAGTTGAACTAGATCCCATTTATGTCTCTATGGCCATAGGAGTAGCTATGTTATCTACCTCTACACTATATCAACCAACATTTTATCTCCTCATTATCACCAGTGTCATCATATTTATAACATAAGCTAGTGATGAATAACATTATGAATTAATTTTGGCATCCTTGAACCTCTTACTCCATGCCACTCTCTCACATGTCATGATTAATAAGATAGGACTTATATTGACACTGTACGATGATGAAACCCAAACTAACCTAGAAAATGCATAGCTAGGTGTGGCTCCACCCACCATGCATAATGACTAAGGATCCCCAGTCGACCCTTTATTTGGACAATACTTGACCATGATCACCATGTATCTATCATACCCTATTATGGTTAAAAAATAATTCCCCCTTGTGTGATAGTTTGAAATGTTGGATCATATGGTATAATGTGTACTATGCAATCCTATATCCACCTCAAAACATATGTTAAGGAATCATCCACTACATGTGGTAATATTGTAGTCTAATACATAGAAAATATCTCATAAATCCATCTACACAATAATATAATTGGGCCCATAATCATCTATCCCTATGATAAAATAATTTAAAAATCATGTATTAATTACACCCAGATTATAGATTCCAAGTCATATGGTGTTCCCTACTCCAACATGTAATAACACATTAAAATAATAGACAATGACAAATTACCATCAAATTTATAAGGGATCACATGAACTATCACAAGTCCAATAATGGCCTTATAAATATCCATAAAATTTCACACATACACATTAAAATAGATGTAATAATAAAGCTACCTTACTATATCTCTCTGAGCTAGTTTCCCATAAGTCTAAGGATCACCTCTTAGAATCTATCTATGGTATATCAAATACCATAGGCATGTCCATAATAGGAAATCATATCAAACCCTGAACATCCTCCAAGCTAATACCCACCTTAATGGTATATTCCTTCACCTCCCATTAAAAAGTGTTAGTCATTCAATCCCATGTTATTAAGAACATGGATACAAAATAAGCACTCAATAGGATCCACCACAACTCCATAATTCCACCTAACCCCATGGCCACCAGTTGTACTTAATCTCCCATAGATAACTTATATAGTAAATCAAGAAACAATAGTGAATCTATTAACCTCCTCAAAATTCATCATCTCTACCAAATATCAAACAAAACATATCCATTCACTATTTAAAAAATAATAAAATATACTAAAAAATAAAATCAATTCATATATTTAATGAATTTATCAAATTGTTATTATTTTATCTGTCATTCCTAACAAAGTTAGCCATGTATCTAACTACATCATCCCATTATATTCTTTCATACTATGTTTCCCATGTATCTTACTACATTAAATATCCATATTCCATACTATGTCAGCCATGTATCCTACTACATTGACTAGTCCTCATTTCAACTAAGTCAACTAGTTATAATGTATTATACCACTTACCTTGACGATTTCAGTTAGATATTATGTAATAAACTATTTTTTTATGTTGTTAGCCATATTTAAAACTAAGTCATCCAACATTATTTACAATAAATTTATCCACCATGTATTCCATTGGCCACCCTTATTTTTTAACAGTGTTATCCACTTGTACTTCATCAATCAATCTCCTATACAACTAGGTCATCCTACTACTATGAATACAACTACCTAACCAAATATGCCCTAATCAACTAATTTCATGAGGCTAACTCCATTCAAATCTAGTGATGATTTTTAAATAACTTGTAAGTATTGATTGAGACCTAATTTTTCTCCTTTTGAATCATACCCATTATTTATTACAACTTTTTTACTTTGTTTCTTTTTTTTTAGGGCCCATTTTTCTACATGCATTTTTCTTAACATATAATTTTTCAAAAATAATTCATTTTAACACCAAAATGCTAAAATTCTACTCCATACATAGAATACACTAGTTGTAACTATAAATTTTAATCTAACCCATCCCCAAACATGTACACCTCTTCAAAGCTCAAACTGGATACAAACAATATTTTAAAATTTTATCAATGACTCATGATTTTTCTCTTGTAAGAACCTATCGAGTATCAATCTTTTTGAATGAACACCTTAAAGGTTACACTTGGAAAGGAGTGGGTATACCATCAGTTATTTGAAATAATGTTGTTCCCTATACCACTACTTAAAACAAACACAAGTCCCTCTTATACATTTCCCTAATCTTTGACATCTCCCTTACACTCTCCTCCAAGTAATTCACCACCTTTAATAACCCCTACCTAAGATAAAACATATTTTTTTCATCCTATAAATATAGTTGAATGGGTTGACCCTATTCTTGAAAATGAGAATGTTATAGGACTAATTCAACCTAGTCAACTTAGTTTGAGACCTATCTACTTTATTTCTTTAACAATTAGGTCAATTAGGTTGACTGTGTTGGTTAAAATTTTGAAAGGGTTTAGGGTTATATCTAACTATATAAACACATCCTTCACCTATTTTATATTATAGAGGTAGATATAATAATTAATTTGTGCATCTTCTTATCCACCATTCTACTAGACGAGTAATTTATTAGGGTTTTATACTTTCTTTGGAGAAAAGAATATTGTCTTGTGGGAAATGTATTTGGGATGCTTAGGATAAGTATTGTATCATAAAGTTGACCTATATTTATTATACTTACAAACCAAAATAACCTATTTCAACCATTGTCCAAGGGAGAAATTGAGACTTGATGGGTTTGTCTTCAAAGTAAATATTCCTAACTCTTACTCCTCATTAATTAGTAGATAGATGTGCATATGTTGCATTATGAATATATTTCTCTCTCCATGTATTAAGATTACCTCTAAGTTGAATGGAGTATATTTTTATTCATGTGTAATTTAATTTTTATTATCACCCATATGTGCCAGAATATTTGGTGAGCACTAGATTGTATTGGTTTTACTTTGTTACTAATTTGTTAGAAACCATAAGACCTATCTAGGATTATTGTGTAGTATTACTTGACCAGATGTTTTGGAACCCTCTCTAGTGATATTTTATAGTAATATACCCCCTATTTAGGTATATTAGATCCATATTATTCATGGAAATAATTGTATAAATGTACCAACAAGTGGAAGGGCTAGTGTAATTAATCTTCTCTGAGCTAGTGTTGCAGGAGCATCCTTCTATGGATGACTCATTTTGGTTTTTATTTGAATAGTTTTGATATGATTAGTTATTTTTTAGTCAATTACAATGTTTATGGTGTTTTAATGGTTTTATAAGTCTTAATTAACACTTTTTAATCTTCTCCAAGTGCCCTAGTTAGTTTAGAGTGTCTAGAATTCAAAACTAGCATTTTTCGACCAAATTTCATAATTTAATTTTTTGAATAGTTTTATATAGTGTAGGTGTTGTATAAGTGATTTGAATAAGTATTCAAAGTTTGAAATGGTTTTTGTGACTTATTAAATACAACATGTGTTTATACATGGGTCTAAATTAATACATGTGTGGAAATCAACTTGGGTATCTGTTTCAATGGGAAAAATTGCTTACTAGTGATCATTGAAAGGTCTAAAGGTAGTTAGAGTAGTTATAAGATTTATAAAACTTGTAAGGTTTTATTTTGAGTTGGTTATTGGGATGGAATTTGGATGATGGAGAGATTCAATTTCCAAGAAATAAGGGAGATAATTCATCAAGGTTGATAACCACTACACATACCTATTTTCTAAATAATGTCATTAATGGATGATTTTGTAATACTGGTCAATGAAGGAAAATCTAATAAAGATGAAATTTGATGATTATTTTGGAACTGGTAAATATAATACATGTCTATTGAATACTATTATGTATTTCATTTATTTTTTTTACTTCATTACTAGTAAAGATAATACACTCTTGTAAGATATTGGAAATATACACATAATCCCATATAAAATAGTGCAAAGTGGGTCATAGAGGTATAAATAATGGTATATGATGATTCCAAGATGTGTGTTATATAAACATAGACATCAACCAACTATTATAGTTCTTGGAAACTTGGTTTGTCACTTATAATCTAAAGTTTCTTCCTCTCAGGCCCTTGCAGACTGTGTTTGTGATAGGAATATATAATGAAAAGCAATATTAATGAAATAAAGATGAAAATAAAATGAAGAAAACACAACACAATAGAGACACAAATTTAACGTGGTTCACCCAATATTGGCTATGTCCATATAGAAACAACTAGTTCTTCTCTTATTCATTCTAATAAATAAAAGGAAAAAAATTTCAATACATCCAATGTAATATCTTATTCACTCACACACAGTGTATCACTATGATTAAAATGCCCTCATATGAAAAGGAGGGTTACATATTAGATCAAAAATTCACCAACATAATTTCTACCAATAGATCTCTGACCTAATAGTGAATGGTCTATATTTAATATGAAATTATAATATTTTACTATGCATTATTTAAATAAACACCTGAAACCCATGGTGAGCATAGTAGGGACCCCCCACACCCCCCATTAAGAACTTGGCATTCTAATAAGATCAGGCTCTACCATCCAATAATCTCCCACTTGGAGATTGATTGTTACAACTCCACCACTATAACTCTTCCTTGGACTTTTGTTTGAAATTTGACCCTAACATATTTATCAACTTCCTTGTTATCCCTGAAGACCTATTGAAATTAATCAATTATCTAGATTCTCCTTTGTGACTACCTTTGCTAGCATATTTATAGGATTCTAATTTATATGGATCTTTTCCAACTTTAGTTTACCATCCTCCAAAACTTAATGAATGAAGTGATACCTGAGTTGTATATATTTGATTTTTTAATGGACAGTTAAGTTATTTGCTAAATGAATAACACTCTATATATCACTATAGAAAATGTAATCTTCCTGCTTATTCAATTATTCCATGAACCATTACATTCATATCATCTCCTTACTTGATTCTATAGCTACAAAATATTTAGCCTTTGTAGTTAACAAAGCAACTATCTTTTATAATTTTGAAATCTAACTACTATGTCACCAACAATGAATACATAACCTATAGTGCTCCTTACACCATCTAAATCTCCAACCATGTCTATATCAACATATCATTATAAGGTAACATCTGACCCTTCATATCATGACTATATATTAGTGGTCCCTCTCAAGTACCTAAGAATCCACTTGATTGCATCCCAGTGCTCTTTTCTTCGATTATTCATAAACCTAATAATAACTCACACAGCAATGTCTGGTCTAGTTCAAACCATAACATACATTAAAATTACAAATATTTAATCATAACACACTTTGTACTTGTAATTAATTTCTTCCTACATATTAGGACACTACTCCTTGCTTAAATTAAAGTACCCTCCTAAGGGTGTGCTCATAGGTTTTACTTGGAGGAAACTAAACCAAATCCTAAGTTTTGTTATGTACCAAGGAGTCCATCTCCTCTTTTATGACTAGCTCCCACTTATTTATAGTTTACACTTGATTGTTTCTTCATAGCTTTCTAGCTTACCACCATCAATTAATAATAATTAATAAATTGAAGGAGTGTATCATTATAAGATTCTACTAACTCTTGTATATCTTATAACTACACTTTCAAGAGTTTGAGGTACTAATTATTGTTGTAGTTGTTACACTTTCTAATTTTATAACACTTTTAGAATTTCATTTCTAGTGATTTCATCAAGTATTGCATATTCTATATTTGGATTTTCTTGTTTCTTTCCCTAAAACTAATCTCTTTACATGAATTTCTCATTAAAGATCACATTTCTATTCCTAATGATTTTGTGATTTTCAAAATTCCTTAAATAGTAACCAAAATCATTAACTTCATACACAATAAAAGTACATTTCTTTGATTTTGCTTCAATCTTGGTCCATTTTCTTTATCAATATTGATAAATGCTTAACAATTGAAAGTATTTGAAAATGAATAGTCTACCTTTTTAACTATTCATGCTTCTTATATAATAAAACCATCCAAAAGAATTAAAATCCTTCTATATATTAAGTGAACAATAGTATCTACAACATCTACCCAAAATTGTAAGGGCAACCTTACATGCAATCTGATGCTCCTTACATGCTCCATGATTGTCATGTTCATCCTTTCTGACACATCATTTTGTTATGGTGTTCTTTTAACCTTATTCTCACTGTGAATCACATAGGATGAATAATAATTATCAAACTCCATTCTACATTATTCACCTCCATTATCTAATCTGACACACTTCCACTTATTTATTATCTCATTCACAACCAAAGCTTTCCATTTCTTAAAACTATCAAAAACATCAAAAAAAATTTATATGCAATAAACCCAAGTTTATATAGGTGCATCATCAATAAAATTAACATCATAAGAAGAACCACCAAGGGATGATACATGAGCCAGTTCCCATACATTTGTATGCACAAGATCAAAATTTTCATCCTTCTTTATCTTCTCAACTCTAAGAAATCTGACTCTCTTTTATTTTCCATACACAATTCTCATAGAAATCCAAATCCACCTTCTTCAAATATGGTAGCAAATTCTTTGAGTGGAGAAATTGCATACCCTTCTCACTCATGTTCCCAAGTTTATGGTTCCATAATTTTTTATCTTATTCTATAGATTCTAAAGAAATATAAGTTTAAACATTACCATTAGATAAATATAATGTACCTAGATTCTCTCTTTTTTCTATTACTAGTGATCCTTTAGTTACCTTCCATGAATGTTTTGCAAATGTAACTATGTAACCCTCACTTTCTAACTGCCCTACTAAAATTAGATTTATTCTCAACTTAATAACATGCCTCACCTCTTTTAACAACCACTTGTTTTCAATCTATAATTTTATATGTGTCTTACCCTTTCCAATAATTTTATAGGGTTAAACATCACCCAAATAAACTTGTCCAAAATCACCTTGAACATAGTCTTGAAAATATTTTATATGGGGTGTAGTGTATGCAATTGTAAATTCATCATGTCTATAAATAAATCTTGGCTCAGATATGATAGAGCATACCCACACTTTTGATTGGGGATACACTTGTTAAGTGTGAGCATGACCAATATGGGGCTCTACTAGAGCTAATTATAGGATCACTTGTCACAACATATCATGCTAAGAAGGGTTCCAAATCCTACAGTCTAACATAATCACACAACAACCCTAATGAAGTCCTAAGGTTTAAAACATTCAATCTATTCTAATAAAAATAAAGTAAAATCTAATCTAGTGCACACCAAATTTTATAACACAAAGTGGGGGTTAGAAATAATAAAATAAACATGTATAGGGAACTTCAACTAAAGTATGTATGAGTAATACCTTAATACATAAAATATGAAAGATATTATTATTTGGGCCAATAGTTATACTACTTCTATCTTATTAAGAGAGGATAACAAAGTTATAATCTACTTACCTAAATATGAATGCATCAAGACTAAATATATCCTTTGGCAAAAGGGGGTTTGCAAGAGGTTGTTATGGTTTGTAAGGATCACTAAGAAAGGCTAAAGCATCCAATACTTATCCACAAGACTAAATTCTCCAAATAAGAAACCTAAGACAGTTCTCCTCAACTAGAATGGTAGAAGAGTAGATTGTGAAAAAGCATGAGTGAATAATAACTCTTGATTACACATATCAATAATGACTAAAATGATCTTGTATTTATAGGTGGATCTTTCCCTAAATCCTTCTTGGAATGTCAACTATATAGGGTCGACCTAGTCAACCCAATGTGTTTTTAGGGATAATTTACTAGCTCTGAGCTAGGTCAGCCATAGGGTTAACAAGATAAGAAAGTAAAGAATACACCTAAACTACACTAGGTCAACCTAATCAACCTAGTACATTTGACTATCCAAAAGGAGTTTAAGACAAGAAAAGGAGGAATGGAAAGAGGAAAATATTGGAGTACTCAAGGGAATAGAAATAGATTAGAGAATGGTTTTGGGATGTATTTTTATTGGTAATAGTGTGGTAATAAGGTAAAATAATCTTGAAAAACACCAAAGGTCTACCTACCCCTTTTTTGATGCACCCTTTAGGGCATGCACTTAGAGAGATTGAGTCTTGATGGGTTCTTATAAGATGTAAAGAATCAATATTTGATAAAATGTAAAAACTATTATGTGTATACATATTACCTACTTGAATCTCATCACATATCACTAGGATGTAATAGGGGATGGTGCTTCAAGAAAGAACATAGTAATCCACAATGTTGATGCTAAAAAAAAGTTACAGTATTTTAAATAAAAAATAACTAAAAGTAAATGATTGAAAAGGGAAACTAATCTAAAATGTAAATAATTAAAAATAAAATGTGATGCATACCTTGAATTTTATTTATCATGGGATGGTTATCTATTGTGTTATCATTTTTGATTGTGTAGGGCACAAAGACTACTTTAGACAAACCCAAGAATACAAAACTAAATAGAAAAAAACAAATAAATACAAGAAAATCTAAGATAGTTGGTGCTATGAGGATGGGACATACTTTGGATATTTGTCAAGATAGGGTGACAAGTGCTATGTTATACCAAATGACCAAGTCAAACAATAAGAGTAAATTGAGTAACCAAAAATCTAAGGCTACTAAAAATTAAAAAACTCAAATAGGCTATCCTTAAGTAAGATTGACAAACTCACCAAATAAAACTAAGGGTACATATCAAATAGGATGGTAAAAAAAAAAAAAAATTAATGATAAAAGGACAAAAACAAAATGGTAAAACAACATTGATGAGTGAGCAGTAACAATCCACATCTCACTCAACAATAGAAAAAGGATGCATAAAAGGGAAAACGACATTGTCAAGTGAGAAGTAACAAGCCAACCTTACTCAACAAAGGAAAAATGGTATGAACTTAGGTGTTTATTAAAAATAAGGACAAAAAAATAAAGATAAATGGTAAAAATAAATTAAAGTAAGTCTAGGGATGTAATATCATGGTGTAAATAAAGAAGAATCCATAGTTTCTCAAACATGTTGTTTCACTCCAAGGATAGATGAAATTGAAATAAAGTAGTGTTAGCATGCATTTAAGAGGTGAAGAAGAAGGAATAAAAGAAGAAGGAAAAATAGATTTGGAATCAAATTTGTCTATCAATGGGTGGAAGAGAGAATGAAGGAAAAAACAAGGTAAAGGAACTCTTTATCGAAGTCAAGACACTCAAATTAGGTTTGTCAAAAAAAGAGGACTTTAAACCTTAATAATTATGAACTTATTTTAGCTACACAAGTCTTAGGTCAACAAATGGAGTATATATATCATCACATGAAGGCTAAATGCATAAAAAATTAAAATAGACCTACCTCCCCATGACGTGTTCCCCATTCTTCAAGACCCCTTACAAAGTCATCAATCTACTATGAAGATTGGGTGCTTCCATGAGAAAGTAGGTATCACCAAAAGAATTATTTATTCTCCTCTTCTAATACACTAGGCTACTATAACCCAAAGGACCTCAGTTCTACCATGAGGCTAACTGTGGAGTTTGAGCTTTGACTAGAAGAAGGAGATGTGCTTTGAATCATGTCATTTACTATGATTTTGACTTTTGAAATTTATGTGTTTCCTTTTAGATAGCATTTCCTTTTGTTTAAATGATTTGGATTTTAACCTTCTTGATCTATTTTTTTCCTCACCTATACAGATTTAGAAAACCAAACATGGGTGATAAATATGACTTTCATTTGAATACTTGGGATAAGGTTGCTAAGGGAAATAACATCAAATAACAAGGGGTCTAAGAGTCTCATAAATCTAGATGAAATAAAGTGTTATCTTGACTTAGACCTTGTTTTATCCAATGCAGAGATGAAAAGAAGGGGAAATCGAGAGGAATGACACATGGAACAGTTTAAAATTCTTAAAATTGCAAAAATTATGATAAAGGGAAAAAAGGGATACAATGATAGTAAAGTGTGATTCCTTATCATAAGAATGAGGGAAATGGAGGAAAACATTCTAACATAGATTATTGTGTAGATTTCATCTAGAAAAAGAAGCAAAAGCTAAAGTTGAGAACAAGGATCAAGAACATGAAAAGGATGGTAATTTTATGAGGATGGTCAGGTCCTATCCATGGTCTTACAAAGAAACTCATAAAAGAGAGACCCATGAGGGTGCCGGTAAGCAATAAAAAAGGTAAAATGAGGTAAGCAAATAAATAGTAGTATTTTTTGAGGGATGTTAGGTCCTATCCATGGTCTTATAGATCAACTCATAAAATAAAAACCTAAGGGGTGAAAAATATAAGATAAAATTTAAGATAAAGAATATTATGGTACATCAAGAAACCAAAAGACCAAAAGGGATTACTACAGGTTTGCAAAAGGAAGGAAACTATTGTAGAGGGAGATACCCATGCTTAAGTAACCTACAAATTTTTAAACATAAATATAGATATAAAACATGACAATAAGTAAATTTTTTGGGGAAGTATTTTTTGAGGAATTGAGCATTGGTGGTCTCTTTGAAAACATGGTCTTCATTGGTTTAAAGACAGTAAGTGCTTGTACAAAGAATATCTTTAACTAAATATGGTCCCCACAATTTTTGGGAATATTTACCTTCTTTATCATGGGTGTAATATAATATAAGGACAAGATCAACAACATTAAAAATGAAAATTTTAACACATTTGTTATGTTGTCAAGTGATGTGAGCCTTGTATTGGTGGTTATATTGCAAGGCAAAAAGATGATGTTCATCAAGAAGATAAAGGGCATGAAGGTGAGCTTAATGAAATTCTTCATTCGGAATAATGCCATGAAGATATATACAAAGAGAGGGAAACTCAACTTCTAAAGGAAGAACAGACTCAGAACCATAGATTAGAGAAAATGGAGTTACCCCAGTGGAAATGTGTATGCTAGTCTAATAAGCCCAAAGTGCATGGTAAAGATGAATATGGAAATCCATGTGGGCTTCATGAATTTTAATTTGGATAATTTTGTTGAGAATTTTATTGGTGGCCTCAGCTTGACCATTACATTATGGATGATAAGGCATGGAGAATTTGTGATGGATCTTGAATTTGTTGTAAATTTGTTTAATATATTTATTTTTTAAATTACCACCATTGTTAGAATTGATGGTATGGGGAATGCCAAAGTGTAAAATAATTTGGTTAAGAATAAATTTTTAAATGATACGACTAGTGACATTAATGAGATGCATGGCTTCTACCCACTTGGTAAAATATTTAGTAGTAGTGATGATAAAGACATGCCCATCTTTGGAACAAGGAAGTTTACCAATGGTATCAAATCTACATGTGTAAAATGGCCAAAAAGACTCAATAGTTTGAAGTTTGTAAGGAGGTGAATGGATAATATAATCATGAAGATGACAAGGATTACATGTTTTAACATATTCAATTACATCCTTTTCTAGAGTAGGCCAAAAGTAACCCATATATATGAATTTTCATGTTTTAGCATGTCCACTATAGTCACCACCACAAATGCCCCCATGTGATTATTCAAGAAGAGGAGGGACCTCATATTGCATAGCATAATGGAGAAAGGTACCTTTAACATTATGATTTTGAAGGATGTTGTGTGACAATACATAATTGAAAGCTTGGTTATTAATGTGTGTCTTTTCACAAGAGTCTAAATTAGGAGTATAAGTTTGGTGTTTTAAGAACTGAATGATGTATTTATGCCAAGGGCTTTGCCTAATGGTAAAATCCTCAATATGAAAGATAAGCATATCTGGTGTTTGTTTTGAAGATGGAGATTTTCCTATTTGTATATGAAAGGAAAGATCAAAAATAAATTGATGTGGATGAAATAGAGAAGCTGAAGAGGCAAGAGAATCAATAATGAAATTATGATCTCTAGGAATAGGCTCAATAGTGAAAGAGATAAAATACTCAGTTGGTTTTAATTTGATGATATGTAATAAGGTTCTCAGTTTTACATTGATAGTCACCATCAACTTGATGACAAATAAGTTGAGAATCACCTAAATCATGAATGTATTGAATGTCTAAATCAAGAACAACTCTCATGCCTAAGATAAGAGCTTCATACTCAGCCATATTATTAGTGATATTTTTCGATGAATATTTTGTCATAAACTAACTGAAGACAAAATTGTTATATCACCCAAAACATGATGAGATAAATCTCTCCTCTCAGCAAGAGGAGGATCCCTATAAACTATGATAAACTAGACCTATACTAATACTAACTTAGGGGTAGAATCACACCATCCATTTCTCTTTTTTTAGAAATGATGTTCACAAAATAGAGGACAAACTTCCTGGGTAGTAATTGAATCCACAAGAAACCCATGAAAGCACAAAGTCTTTCATTACTTCTCTTACTGATTAAGTATGTAGGACACCATAGAATGAAGTGTAGCCCAAAGTCTCCACCATAAACTAAAACAGAATAAGATAATAGAAGATATAGGTAGTTCAAATCCTTTTCCAATAACCTCTATTCTAAGGCACAAAAACATAGACTAAAGATAATTATGTAGTATAAAGTCTCCAAAATCAACTTCAGAGCATCTCCCAGATTATCTTCACTTCCTCTACTTATTTGATCAGACATATAAGATGATATAAGGAAAAATACATAAGAAAAATTTCCTATATAGCACAAGGTATTTCAACACAAATTTTGAAAGGTCACTTGCTTTCTCATTCAACTGGTAAAATTTGATTAATAATCTAAGCTCAAAGTCTTAAAAATGCCTTTCAATTTTGGGTAGAGTTTTGTTTTTGATAACTCAGAGATCCTCCTCTATCAAAAATGAAAGATTACAATGTATAGTATTCCCTCAAACACTTGGGCACTCCTTTCCATAAGTAACCCATGCTATGTTTAATGTATTGGAATGAGAAAGTCCTATGAAGAGGCCATACTGGAGGTGTTTAAATCATATTCAAAGTCCCTTCATAGGCATGGGTTGTCTAGTCCTCTGAGAGGCAAAGCCACTCTTCTTTATGATACTTACATGACTGTCCACTCACCTTTACTCAATTAAAGAAAAATGGGCTACACCATTGAATGTTAATGCTCTCTGATATCCACCAAGTGGACTATTCCACCCACTGAAATAACTCTTTAGCTGATGCTTCTAGATACCTATCATGTTCCCTCTTTCTTTTCTATATTTTGTCTCTTCCTCATGTTCTGAGCTCTCGGGACGATCTTCTCACCTTCTGCTAGCTTTTCCAGCTCCTTTCTTGGTAGGGCACTGAATTTGTCTTTAGTTCCACATTATTTGAAATTTAACAGTTATTCCATCGCTCTGAGTTTGACATCTGTGGGGACATCACTAGTCACTTAAACCTCTTAAACCTTGAACCATTCTTTTAGAGTTCATCGATTCAACGGTTCAATGGTTTAATAGCTCAACACTTATGTTTTTCAAAGAGTTACATTCATTTATTATTCTTATGAGTTTAATGTGTCATTTGAACCAACCACTTTTAACCTCCCGCTTGATCCTTCAGCTTGAATCTTTTGGTTGAACTATTTGGTTGAACCTTGAACCTTGAAGTGGAGTTTAAAGGTTCAAAAAGGTTTAATGGTCAGTCCCTATAGTTTATTTCATCTCATTGAACCTTGTTAATGAACCATGTATAATTGAACTCTAACATTGAACCTTATCAATTCTTAGGAAATGCCTTTATGTCTTTTGAATTGTTCCTTGTTCATTTTCTTGACTAAAAAATCCTTTGAAAATGAGAGATTTCCTTTGCCAAAAAGATTTGGGTAATTGGATAACTTGACTGCTTAGAACATTTTTGAGAAGGAAGGAAACCATTTTTTGTCTTGCGGGACCAAAATAGTTAACATGTTGACTACAAAAATGAGTGGCCAATTTGGGGGACAACAACAAGCTCCAGTTGGGGAACTTTCATTGGTTGTACTCTAAAACAATCAAAGGGAGTAGAAACTAGAATCCAAATGCCTTTTTTCCATGCCATTGGGCCATGGATTAATGCCACCAAAAAATAGAAATATGCCCAAAAATGAAATGAACAACATAAAACAAAAGAAACAAAGACTATACAAATGTACAAATAAACTTATCCGATACTTCAAGAATTGAAGTGCAACAAATGCTGCCCACTGCAAGGCAGTGAGAATGGTATCCCATCTTAATATCTCAATAAGAAACTATTATCACCACTAAATCAATGGATGGTGAATGGACCTCTCCATAAAGAATAAAATTTTCCATGCATTCCCTTTGGTTCTCTCCTCTTGTCCCATAACAAGACTTGATCTCCAATCTGAAACTTGTGAATCCTTATTTTTTGGCCAAAAAGTTTCTTCACCTGATTTTGATGTTTAGTAATGCAGTCCAATATTATATTTCATTTCTATTCTAACTTAGTTAGACACATGATTCTTTTTTCAATAGAATTTTCAAAAGTTGAATCTTCAACTACCTTTGCCAACTTCAATGCTAGTAATTCCAAGGTAATGGGTATTTCTACATTTAGACCATATAGAAGTTGGAATGGGGACATACCTATTGCCCTCTTAGGAATAATCTTGTCTGCCCATAAAGCATAAAATAATGCTTTATGCCAAGTCCTCTGATTGTCATCAACTAGTTTCCTAATGATAGTAACCAAATTTTTGTTACTTAATTTTGCCTGACCATTTCCTTATAGATAATAGTCTGAGGAGTGGGAAAGAATAATTTTGTGATTGTAGCAAAATTTAGTAACCTCTTAAGAAGAGAAATGTGAGGTATTGTCTATTATAATCTTGTTCGGAACTCCAAAATGGGAAACAATATTTTTCTTCAAGAAATTACACACCACTTTAGAAGGGGCATGCTTGACTGGAATGGCTTCTACCCACTTAGTAAAGTAGTCTATTGTGGTAAGGATATGGTTATGTCCAGCACTTGAGGATGGGTTCACAATTATAATGAAGTCAATACTCCATTGCTAAAAAGGCTCTTTGATCACCGCAGGCTTGAGGGGTAATGCAGCCAACTTGGATTTCCCAATGAACTGTTGACACAAATCACATCTACGTACCCAATTATATGCATCTTGAAATAGAGCAGGCCAATAGTATCTAGCTCATATAATTTTATGCGTATTCATAGGTGTGGAAAAATATCCTCCACAATCCAAGTTATGGAAGGACTCCAAAATTTTACTTTGCTATGCTTTATCCATGCAGTGAAGAAATACCCCATCAAGGCTTGTTTTGTACAAACTATTGTCCCACAAGACATAGTTAGCAGCTCTCAACTTAAAATTTCTCTTTTCTTTACAAGATAAATGAGTAGGAAACTCACCATAAGTAATAAAATGAGTGATATTGGAATACCACTCATCAATAGTAGTAACATAAAGAATTGTTGGCATGTCATCAATCTCTGCCTCTTCATGTCCTGTTTCTTTTAATATGTTTTCAACAATCAATTGATAGAGACCTCTTCCCTGCACCAACTTGGTAGGCTTGATATCAACATCAAACTCTAGAATTTTGGAAATCCAATTACCCCTTTTTGTACCAAACTCTTACTGATTTAAATTATCCTTCACTGTGGTATCAGGCACCATAACAATAGTGTGTGAATTCAGGATATAGAACTAGAAATATTTTACCACCTTAACCATTGTATAATCATGCTTCTCCATAATTAAATACTTTAATTTATGATCTTTGAGAGGGTAGCTCATAAATGATATGGGAAAATCCACAACTTCTTTGTCCTTCTGAACCAAAATGGCTGAAAGTGTGTGCTCAAAAGCATAACTATATACCATGAAGTCTTTGGTATAATCTGGACAAACTAGGATCGGGGCATGAGCAATAGCCTTCTTGATATCTTCAAATGTTGTTGTCCATCAAAAATTAGCTTTATCCTTTATCATGTCAATAATGTGGTGGGTTTTCTCTACAAACTTTGGGATGAACCTTCATAGAAAATTCACCTTTCTGAAGAAAGAATGAACTACAGACTTACTAGTAGGTAGAGTAAAATTTTGGATAGATCTAACTCTTTTTGAGTTGATTTTTATACCTTCTTGGGATACAATGTGGCCAAGAAGTTTACCTTCTGTAACCCCAAAAATTGACTTCTTGGGATTAAGAAAAAGACCATTTTGCCAACAACATTCTAGCACTTATTGCAAATGATGCATATGATCAGGATGATGCTTGGAGAAGACAGTCAAGTCATCAAGATATACCATGATGAACTTCCCTAGTTCATCTCTGAAGACAAGGTCCATTGCTCTCTGGAATGTGGCACCAATGTTGATCAAACCAAAAGGCATTCTATGATATGCAAATGTGTCCCAAGGTGTAGTGAAATAAGTTTTATGTTGATCTACTTCATTAACTTCTGCTTGATTATACCCAAAAAAACCATCTAACATTGATAACATCTTTGAGCTAGTTACTATTTATAACACTTGATCCATGATAGGTAGAATGTAATTGTCCTTTAAATAAGACTAATTGAGATTCTCGAAATCCACACATATGAATTTCTCTATTCTTTTTCCTTACAGGAACTATGTTGGCGATCTTGGTAGAATAGTGAATTGGAAAAATTATCCTAGCATTCAACATCTTCTAAATCTCTGAAAGGGCATTACCTAATATCTTGGGATTGTATTGCCTTTGCTTTTTCTTATGAGGCAATGACCCAGTCTTGAAAGGAATTTCATGCCAAATTTCTTCAGGCCTGAAGGATTTTAAGTCATCATAGGAATATGCCAAATATCAATGTAACAGTGAAGAAGAGTAATGAATTTAAGATTTTCATCGGTAGTGCAACATTTCCCAATGTTGACCATTTTGGTATTTTCTTCGATACTCAGATTTACTTTATCAAACTCCTTAGATGAACTTAAATCCATTCATTGCTACTTGATACACCTGTCATGCTTATCAAATAGTTTCTCAAGAGAAACCATACCTCTTAGGATTTTATTCCCTTTGAGTTGAATAAACTCTTCACCAGTTCGTGAACTTGTTTTGGGAACTAATTCTCATGCTGGAGAGGCACTACCTTCATAATAGAGATCCTCAAAACCATCCATCTTTTCTAGAAAAGTGATAATTTGATTATCATCATTAAACACCTACCAATGGTTAGCATTATCAAGTACAGTTGGTCAAAATACCAACTCAATAGTGTACTTGTTCCCTTTGAAATCTTTATGAGTAACCATGAGGGTTGCAGAGATAGCCAATTAGTTTGCATGATCATTAAATTATCTAGGCACTATAGAAATGTTGAAATCATGAAAAATTTCAATGCAATCCCACACAAGGTTGTGATAATGTCGTAGTATTTCATTCTTGGTTTGGTACAGGCTCCTCACTCAGTAGGCCACCAATTCAACATCTCCCTGGGCATAAAAAATTTTAACACCTTTAGCACGAGTAGTTCCTAATCCAAGCAATAATGATTCATACTCGGTGGTGTTATTGGTATTGCCAAATTGAAACTTGTATGAATAAGGGAAAATATCTCCCTATGGGGATATCAACACAATTCTAGCTCTAGAACTAGTAGAAGAGCAGTTGCCATCAAATTCTAAGATCCAAAGATCATTAGGATTTGATCTTAAATATTTCTCTTCATTAGTGAGGGAAGATTAATTTTACCCTGAGCTTTCCTCCACAAGTTCTTCTAATTTCCTATCTGAATCATTTGAATTATCACCTAATGAACTTTGGTCTGATGAAATAAGAACATCTTTAGTGGACAAAAAATAATTACCCATTTCTAAAGATTCAAACAAAATATGAACCTCAGGGTCTAATGTTTGAGAAACAATGTACTTTGACTCTCTCTTAGGAAGCAACTTTCTCATGATCCCTTTAACAAGTATCCTTGCTTCAAATAGGTCCATGTTCAACTCTCCACCAACATTTTTGCAAAAATTTTGTCCGAGCAGGATGCCATATGAAGTTAGAACATCAGCCACTAAGATCATCATCTTAATTCTCTTATCTCGAAAGGTCACAAATGCAAATTGGGCATCTTTAATCTAACCCAAAAGTGGTATTTATTTGTTTTCCATAAAGAAACATCTCCCAAAATTCTTAGTTAAGGTAAGACCAAGAGAATATGCTACCTTGGTGCGTATAACATTATTAGAGGCTCAAAAGTCTATTATACAATTTCTCAAATTATGACCATTTATCAATAGAGAAACATAGAAATGTTCTATTTTCCCAGGGGTGACTAGAGGAGTAGCAACAAGAATATTTTGGATGTATTTATTCTTCAGTGGATCATGAGTTCCTTTGGGAGAATCTTATCCTGCAAGGACAATTTTGTTTTTGATGCATTCAACCAACCTATCCAACTACTTCGGTTTGGCTTGTAGGTATTCAAACTCATACATTTGGATCTTGGTCTTCTTAGCATGATCACTTATGTCAAATGACTGGAATGAACTAGAAATAGAGGAAGGAATTCCATCCTTCTAATTTTGATTTGATATGACACTGGGCTAAGGGATAGAAGTAGGAGGGAGAGGATTGTTTGAGGTAATTACTTTCTTATTGGTCATTGAGTCCTTTCATTGGAAAGATAATGAAGTTCCCCATTTATCAATTGATATTACTGGCTAAGGATATTTTCCTACTTTTCCCCTATCAGCTTGTTGAGTTGACTGATTTTGGGACCTAGTAAAAATAACATATGCTCCATCAAACACTTCTCCCTTTTTTCTAGCTTCATTTTGGTAATCCAAAAAACCAATATTGGAGTCACCATCTAATTATTTTTCTTATTCCACAAAGATATTATCATCCTCTTCTTGGTCCATCTCAGGTTGGAAAGATAAATCATGTTCAACTTCGTAGTAACTGACTGCTAAGTTGGTTGGTGCTGCTTCAATGGTAAGCTTCCCCTATGTGGGAGGAAGACAATTAGGTTGCCATTAATTTTTGGTAGCATTGCCTTGATATTATTGGTTTGGAAATGTCCTACCTAGTATATCCATATAAGGAGGAGTAGACATACCTTGGGATATTTGCCTCTTCAAAGCTAGCAATTCATTTGCTAACTTCTGCACCATAGGGTTAGTCAGGCCTGTGGAAGAATTTTCAGTAGGTGAAGAAAATTTATTTCTATTAGGATCTCTTCTTATCTTAAATGTAAGGATAAGATCATATTCAACCTTGGTAGCCAAAATTTGAGCTATAGAAATATCTATATGGCCAGCCTGCCTTAACAGAAAACTCACTTTAGGAAGTTGAGAATTGATAAAGAAGCACTTGAGATTCTTGGGTGTTGGTTAGGTAATTGCAGGAATCTTCTCCTCAGCTTATCAAATTTGGCAATGAAGTCTCACATGGGCTCATGAGGTTCCTTCTTTATTTTCATAAGCTGGGCCAATAAGGTGTGTGCATCTTCTGCTAGTTTGAACCTAGCCTCAAACTTGGTCTTGACAGTGTCTTAATTCGTTACAGTATGAGCTTGAAGATGATAAAACCAATCTAAGGTAGTAACTTAAAATGTTTATATAAACCATTTTACTACTATATCTTCATATTCAATGCCTATCACACCATAGGCTATGTAGAAAGTGGTAATATGCTCATTAGGATAAACCTTCCCATCACCATAAAACTTCAAAAAATTCTTTCTTGAACTACGAGGTAGTTCATGAAAAGGTGGGGTTAGATTCAGGGGACCAAAATTGTTACCCCAAGGGACTTGGGCTGCCATGATATGATGATTGAAAGGAGGGATAACAAACCTTGGTGGAGTATGTATAGACAAATCTCTACTAGTAGAGAAAGGAGAACTTTCACCTAGTATTGGAGATCTGACATTGGTAGGAGGGAAACTCTTGGTTCACTAAAGACAAGGTTGAAGAGGAAATAAATCAAAGCTATTTTGTTGCACCAACTTAAATACATGATCAAAAATACCTTGATCTCTCTGGCTTAACGTATACCATGGATCTGCCAGAGTATAGAATGGAAAAGAACTAAAACTATTTCAACTTGAAGTGTGAGGCTTCAACTTGAGTGTTCTTCCCCAACAGAGTCACCAAAAAGATGTTGGGTGAATATTTTGTCATCAACTAACTTAATACAAAAAATTTATATTAACCACAACATGATGAGATAAATCTCTCCTCTCAGCAAGGGGAGGATCCCTATAAACTATGATAAACTAGACCTATACTAATACTTAGGGGTAGAATTACACCATTTATTTCTCTTTTATTAGAAATCATGTTCAAAAAATAGAGGACAAACTTCCTAAGTAGTAACTGAATCCATAAGAAACCCATGAAAGCACAAAGTCTTTCGTTGCTTCTCTTACTGATTAAGCACATAGGAGACCATAGAATGAAGTGTAGCCCAAATTCTCCACTACAAACTACAATAGAATAAGACAATAAAAGATATAGGTAGTTCAAATCCTTTTCCAATATATTCTATTCTAAGGCACAAAAACATAGACTAAAGATAATTATGTAGCATAAACTCTCCACAATCAACTTCAAAACATCTCCCAGATTATCTTCACTTGCTCTAATTATTTGATCAAACAGATAAGATGATACAAGAAAAAAGACATAAGAACAATTTCCTATTTAACACAAGCTATTTCAACACAAATTTTGAAAGGTCACTTACTTTCTCATTCGACTGGTAAAATTTGATTAACAATCTAAGCTCAAAGTCTCAAAAATGCCTTTCAATTTTAGCTAGAGTTTTGCTTCTGATAACTCAGAGATCTTCCTCTATCCAAAATGAAAGATTATAATATATAGTATTCCCTAAAATGCTTAGGCACTCCTTTCCACAAGTAGCCCATACTCTATTTAATGTATTAGAAAGAGAAAGTCCTATAAAGAGGCCATGTTGGAGGTGTTTCAATCATATTCAAAGTCCCTTCATAGGAGAGGGTTGTCTGGTCTTCTAAGAGGCAAGGCCACTCCTCTTTATGATACTTACATGACTATCCACTCACCTTTACTCAATTGAATAAAAATGGGCCACACCATTGAATGTTAATACTCTCTTATATCCACTAGGAGGACTGTTCCACCCACTGAAATAACTCTTCAATGGATGCTTCTAGATTCCTATCATGTTCCCTCATTCTTTGCTATGTTTTATCTCTTCCTCATGTTCTAAGCTCTCAATGCCATCTTCTCACCTTCTGTTGGCTTTTCCAGCTCTTTTCTTGGTAGGGAACTAAATTTGTCTTTAGTTCTGCACTATTTGAAAATCAATTGTTATTCCATCACTCTAAATTTGACATCCATGTGGACATCACTAGTTGCTTGAACTTTTTAAACCTTGAACCATTATTTTGGAGTTCATCATTTCAATGGTTCAATGGCTCAACAACTCAACACTTATGTTTTTCAAAGAGTCACTCTCATTCAGTCTTCTTATGAGTTTAATGTGTCGTTTGAACTAACCGCTTTGAACCTCCCGATTGATCCTTTGACTTGAATCTTTTGGTTGAACTATTCAGTTAAACCTTAAACCTTGAACCTTGAAGTAGAGTTCAAAGGTTTAATAAGGTTAAATGGCTAGTCCCTATAGTTTATTTCATCTCATTGAACCTCACCAATGAACCATGTATAATTGAACTCCAACATTGAACCTTACTTAGCAATTCTTAGTAAATACCTTCAAGTCTTTTGAATTGTTCCTTGTTCATTTTCTTGATTGAAAAGCCCTTTGAAAATGAGAGATTTCCTTTGCCAAAAAGACTTGGGTAATTGGATAACTTGACTACTCAGAACATTTTTGAGAAGGAAGAAAACCATTTTTTGGCCTGCGGGACCAAAATAGTTAACATGTTGACTACAAAAATGAGTGGCCAATTTTGGGGACAACAGATTCAAAGGTGAAATGAAAAGCTAAAGGAATGATTTTATCAAGAGGACTTATGATAATGCAACCTAGCCCATCTCCTTAAAGGCATTTGGCACCATCAAAGTGAAGGGTCCAAGTATCCTCATGTAGGTCAACATTGATTCTAGGGAGATCCTCTATAATTACCTTTGGTTTAATAGTACCAGAGGGAGTAGAAGATTATTCAAGATCATTGTCTTCAAGATTAATGATAAAGCTATGAAAATAATCTGTAAGAGATATATCTTGATTAAGAACTTCAATATAAAGGATATTATCATCTGGAAGGTCATCTTGAAGGGAAGAAGTGGTTGGAATAGGATCTACAGTAGTTGATCAGCTATGACTTGCCCTTTAAAAAATTTTTGAGTGACGATGCAAAGATTGAATTCCATAAAGAAGACCATCTATTTTCCAATTCTATCTTTAAGAAGAAAGGATTTAGAGAAGAAATTATGAAGGGGGTTAAAATGAATAATGACATAAGTAGTTTGGTAAAGCATGTAGTGATGAATCTTTTCAGCTGTAAAATAGATAGTGAAGCAATCATGCTCAATTTTGGTATAACATGCATCGACTATATGTAGTAGATAGTATACTCTCTTCCCATATCATCTTCTCAGGCAAGCATTTCCCTAACTTAGATAGGTGTCAAAAAAGTATATAAAATCAAAGGTTTATCATTGAAAAGAGGATGAATTGTAGGTGGATGAAGCAAAGACTCTTTCATGTTATTAAAGGCTTTTTAACATGGATCCATCCATTCTAAATTAATACTTTTCTCAAGAATGGAATTGATGAAGTGAATTTTGTATGCCATTTTAGGGGTGAAGCATCTAATCAACCTAAGCTTGCCTAAATAAGTATGGATGTCAAGAATAAAATGAGGAATGGGCATGTTGATGATAGCACTAATTTTGGTGGGATCAACATCAATACCATGGAAAGGGACTAATAATCCTAACAATTTTCCATATGTGAATCCAAAGACACATTTGTAAGTATTAAGTTTAACTTTATATTTAAGAAGATGGTAAAATATGATAATGAGATTGGAAATATGATTTTTATGATGTTTGGATTAACAATGAGATCATCAACATAAGTTTCAACAATTTTGTGATTGAGATCATTAAAAATGTGAGTCATTACATGTTGGTAAGTGGATTCAACATTATTGAGATTGAAGGGCATTTTGACATAGAAATAGGTGCCCCATTCCATGGTAAAAGTAGTCTTATGTTGGTATTTAGGATTTATATGAATATGATTATATCCTAAAAAACTATATATGAGAGATAACATTTCATAACCAGCCATGGAACTAATTATGGCATCTATTGAAGGTAAGGGGAAGTTGTCTTCGGGACAAGCGAGATTCAAGTTATAGAAATAAATAAAAATGTGAATAAACATAGTGATTTTCTTCTAAATGGGAACATTGTTGGAAACCCATTTAGAACAATCCACTATTTTAATAATTTTATCATTGATTAATTTGATTATTTACTTAAGACATAAGGTTGAAACTTCAGGTAAAAATTTTCATTATTTTTGATGCATAGGATTGGTACCAAGATAAGTAATGATGTTATGTACAAAAATGATAGGGTCAATGCCATGCATGTCCTCATAGCACCAAGTAAAAGCTTCATGATATTTGTCAAAGAATAACTAGTAGGTGAAAGCTCTAAACAAAATATAATCAACTAAGGATAAGATGGGTACCATATTTGATATGAGTGGTTTCTTCAACAAGTATGTCATTACCATCTTAAAAGTGATATGGTGGGTAGGCAAGGCTGAAATTGGATTTATTTTAGGATCAATGATAGCAATGAAGTTGTTGAAGCAATGTGTTTTAGTTTTGAAGTTTCCAAGTTTATGATGCTACCGAGGAAGTTGATGTTATTAGGTATGAAGTAACTCAAGATTAGCTTCATCACTAGGAAAAGTAAGAAGAGGACCATAATATTTGACATCTACTTCAAGATCAAGAATTTGATTTTCGTAGTTATCATACTCAAAATGAATCTAATAGATATCGATTACCTTGTCATCTAGTGTAATTTCAGGAGAAAAAGATGTACATGGAATAGAAGAGATTGACATATCAGTAGATTCAATGATGGGAGAAGGATTGGATGCAATGATTGGATCTAAAGGTATAAGAGCTTCCATAGATTCAAAAGGCATATTTTTTCTACCACATAAGGAATATCAATAAGAGGAGGATTGATAAGAGGCATATGACCCTTAAGAACTAAGGTATGATCCATAGAAATGGTATGCACATCATAATTAAAAGCTTGGGTTGGGGATAAAGTTTTCTATTAATACTGGACATGCAAATTTCTAGATTAAGTTTGGGCCATGATGTTGGAGAAATCATACAAACTTGAGAATCAAGGGGAGTTTCAGAAGGTGAAATCCCAATATTGTGGAATGCATGAGGAGACATGATGGTAGTATCTTAGAATAATTTAGCCACTCCAAAATAATTTCAAGTGAAGGCATCTTATGGTAAAGAAGGATCTTGAGAATTTCATGGAGGGGGAAAGTCAGTAATCTCGTTAATAAGAGGAACAATATGGTCTCTTGGTAATAGAGAAGGAAGATGCCATTGTGAAATATATGGAGATAAGTTGGAAGTAGTACAAGTTTGTTACAATTGATTAGGCTCATCATCATCAAAATCCTCAAGAGTAACTTGTATATTAGGACTCATATTAATGAACTTAAATAAAGGAGCATTGTTAATTTTAGAATTTTTAGGAATATGACATTGAGGTTTAAGATTACAAAGTTAGATACTCCATGGATTAGGATCAACTTCATGCTTATACCATTTTCTCTTATGCAATAATTTAATACATTGAATACCACAAGAATAAATGGCCCTCATTCGATGGGTCCATGGATGACCAAGAAGGATATTGTATTATAAAAGGAGATCAAGGACTATAAGCTTGGTTTGAATTGTCTTAGGTCCTATGGTTAATGAAATCTAAATATAACCAAGTGGATTTTGATTAGTCTCATAAAAACCATGGAAACCATGTTGATGTATAAGCTAAAATGATGTCACATTAATACTAGAGCCCTCATCAACTAAGACTTTTTTTATAAGAGTCGTATTAATGGTTATTTTAATAAAGAGTGCCAGATAATCAACACAAAAAATAATTTCATCATTGATCATGTCCTCCTCAAGGAATTCAATAGAAGGTTTGGAATAATGACATGAGGTTTCAATGGTATTGACATTACTAGGTTGGGAATCAATAAAAGGTGGTTCTTCATCGATGGAGGATGGATCTTTAATTTATTGAAGTTATTACATAACGAATTTAAGATGATAGGATGAAGTGCAAACCAACTCCATAAGAGGAAAATTAAAAGGCATAGAGTTGAGTTATTTAAGAAAATTCTAATGAGATTTAGAATAACCAGCATGATTTTTAAAAGGTAAATTAGTTTTGGAAGGTATAGATGTGGTTGGAGGATCAAGAGGAGGAAGTTGTTCCTCAAGTTCTTTTTAGTCAACATTAGAGGTGGTTTTATATTTAATAAGTTTTTATTCTAAAGATGGATTTTTAGTCTTGGTAATGAGATCTTTGTGAGCCTATTTATGATGATAATTTACCTTGGTAGTGTTGACATATTGAGATTTGTTATAATATTGATCATATTAAGCATCAATGTCACAAACATCCTTGACATTTACATGATTATTAGAAGAATATTTTTGGTTATTAGAGGTAGAAGCTTTGAAATTTTGTCAATTTTTGGAAGCAACAATGCATTCTTGATGATGAAGATTGATCATAGCTTCATGATTGAATGAATCACCAAGCATTTAGGAGAAAACAAATTTAATGAGCCCTCTACAAGATTCATGAGAGTTCCTAATGTCTACATGGAACCAAATAAATATATTAGGGTCATACCACTTATGAGGATCATTAGGATAGATGAAAGGTTTTGAGGGTGGTAAAAATTATTTCATTTGCTAAACTGAAAGAGGTGTATGAGAAGGTGAAGGAAGATTCATTTTGGAAACTCTTTGTTTGGTTTTTAGAGTTTTTCAAGTGATAACATTTGATGTTTGGAAATATCCTTTAATAATTTTAGTATTAGGTTTGAATTGATTCATAATAGAATCTTGACACTTAGCTTGATCAAGAGCTTCATTAAGTGTTTGGGGAGCAATGGTTCAAACCTTATATTAGAGAGTAGGAGTTAAAGTTGTGATAAAGAGCTTAAATATATTATCATCATTCATGTTATGATCAGATTTATGAGTTAAACATTTCCATATTTTGATAAATTCATGAGTTGATTCAGTGGAAGATTGCTTAACATTGATAAAGTGGCTAAGATAAATTTCAATAAGATCATTGTATTGAACTCTATAACCAAAGGATTAACCAAATCCTCAATTTGCCAAATAGAATGTTTGGGATGTTGACTATAATATTCTAGTACATCACCAATAAAATTTTTGACTAATAATTTAGTAGTGGTGAATGTATTAGTTTGGATCCACTCTTTGTAAAGGTTGACAAAGGCTCTAAAAAATGAGGCAAGGTCTTTAGTCCCATCATATTTCATAGTTATAGATATGTTATCAATATCAATAGAAATAATGAAGTGGGATAAAGGCACATTTTTTATGGTTTGAATCATATTTTTATTTATTATGGGTTGAGCAATAACATTATCTAAGGCATCCCTAAGAGGTGGATGAATTTAATTAGGATTAGCTTGAGGATGAATAGTTGGAGGTGGATTGGCCATGTTGATTAGATGTTGTTGAAGTTACATTATTTATTTGGTATTATAATTTTGCATAATGTTCATTTTTTGAATGACTTGGGATAAAATTTGGGTTATATCAAGAGGTGGGTTGGTGTTTGTAGGAACACTCCCCATATTGGTATTAGGGGGAGGATTGCTAGAAAAAGGATTACTAGAGGGATTTTTAAGTAAACTTGTATCAATCACTCCCACATTAGTTTTAATATTTTGATAAGTTTATTGGTAAGTATAGAAAGGATCAAATCCATCAACTTCATCTTGAGGTGTTATTTGCACCATGTTATGGTTCATAGATGAAAGAGGAGAAGTGGTGAACCAAGAGTGATGGTGCTCTTGGGAGGAAAAGAGAGGAATAAATGAACATCCCATATAGTATCTAAATGGATTCAATATATCCAATATTATGATATAATATTTAATTTTTATGGAAGAGAGATGAATAGAATGCATGATTAGAAAGATAAGGAATTATATTGATAAATAGGGAAAGTAAAAAATAGTATAGGGTCAACTGGGCTGACCAAGCACAAAAAATAGGACAGATAAATAATATAGGGTCAATTGGGTCAATCTAGTATAGTGAAAAAAGGTAGGAAAAAATTGGAAAAGGATATGCAAACTATATAGGGTTGACTGGGTCGATCTAGTATAGTGAACAGGGTCTAAAAAAGATACAGGGTTGACTAGGTCGATCTAAGACATCAGACAAGGAGAAAGAGAAAGATGGTAAAAAATTATGATTTGAGGCAAGATAAATTTTTTAGCTAATCTATGAAAATAAGAGCTAAAAAGAAACAAATAGACAATTGGATCAATGTTGACTAATCTAATTGAGGTACATAAAACAAAACCTTGCACTAACACTAGCTAATACAAGAATTTACACACACAATTGAGTAAAAGGAAAGAAATCAACTTGAAAATTAAAGATATAAATAATTGGTCAACTTGATTTTTAATTAGAATATTAATATATGATTTTAAATGTGATTAAATGTTGGTTATAAGCAAGTTACAATATAGCAATCTGAGGATGGTTTCAGTTAGTTTGAGCTGAAAAGGACTATAGTGGAAATGATATAGGTTTGCTATTGGGGCCTACCCCCTCACTTCACACACCAAAATGATAAGGGTATCAGGCACTTCACACAACAAAATGATAAGGATATCATGTGCTTAGCTAAAATTTACCATTAACCATGATTTATACTTAACCAAAGCATCAAGTCGATTTCTACCTTGGTGATGAAATCCAAGTAGGTTGGCTTAGGGTAGACAAAATGTTAAAGTGCTTTTTTATATTATGTGATTTGGCCATGTGGGAATAAAATAAAAATAATGAAACTAAGCAATTAATTAAAAATACCCTAATTAGACTATGTGTACTATTCTAAGCATGAAAGCAATAAGAAAAGAAAGTGTGAACTAATTATTAGTAGATATGAGGTTAATTCCAATTTAAAATAATGTATAGTATTGAAACTATATGAAAATAATATAGAATAGGGTTGATATGGTCAAACCTATAATTTACAAGTAAAGTCTAAAAATTAATTGAGTCAGTAGTGTCGATCCAATTATTTTAGACACCACACATAACATAGAACTGGGTCAGCAATGTTAATCTACATAACTGTGTAAGGGAAATTTTAAAGACTACAAACTATGAAAGGAAAGACAAAGAAGAAATAAAAAGATAAGTAAAAAGGAACCTTGGTAGATCAGAGATGTAATGAAGGAAGATTGATTATGAAGAACCTTAAAGTATGCTTTATAAGCCTATAAACTGGGTCAACAAAATTGATCAAGATGTATATGAACCTATAAAAAAAGTGTTGAAACTATGAGGGATAAATTGGTTTGACCTAGTAAGCTTAATTGGGTGTCTAAAATGCTAGAAACCTAACTAGGTCAGCTTGGTCAATCTAATTGCTTGTTCTATGGAACCTGTGCATAAAGAAAAATAGCTAGGTTAACATAATCAATCTAGTATGTCAAAATATATGATCAAAATGATGATAAAAATGAATAAAAGAATGAAAAAGTGAAAGAAATCCTGTAAGGATTAATTTCACATCAGGTTCACCAAAATGTATGTAATAAAAAATGCATCTGTCTATAAATCAATCCTATCTTGAAGAAGATAGAGCATACCTACACTTTTGATTGAGGATACACTTATTAAGTAGAAACATGAGCAATATGGGGATCTACTAGACCTAATTATGGGATAAATTGTATCATTTATCATAACTTAGCATTCTCTGAAGGGTTCCAAAGCCTACAGTCTAACACAATCACACAACAAACCTAATAGAGTCCTAAGGTTTAAAACATTCACTTTATTATAATTACAAGAAAGTAAAATCTAATCTACTACACACCAAATATTATGGCACAAAGTGGGGGTTAGAAATAATAAAACAAACATTCATAGGGAACTTCAATTAAAGTATGTATGAGTAATACCCTATTGCATAAAATATGAAAGATAGTATTATTCGAGCCAACACTTATGCTAATCCTATTTACTAAAAGAGATGATAACCAAGTTAAAATATACTTACCTGAATGTGAATCTATCAAGACTCAATCTTTCCCTTGGCCAAAGGGGATTTGAAATAGGTTATTTTGGTTTTTAAGGATCACTAAGAAAGGCCAAAGCATCCAATATTGATCCACAATACTAGATTCTCCAAATAAGAAACCTAATCTAAGTCTACTCTAGTAGAATGGTGGAAGAGCATATTATAAAGAAGCATGAGTGAATAATAATTTTTGATTTCACATATCAATAATGACAAAATTATCTTGTATTCATAGGTAGATATTTCCCTAAATCTTTAGTGAATGTCAACTATACAAGGTCGACCCAGTTGACCTAGTGTGTTTTTAGGGACAATTTACTAGGTCTGAGCTAGGTCAGCCAAAGGGATAATAAGCTAAGAAAGTAAAGAATACCCCTAAACTGTATTGGGTCGATTTAGTCAACCCAGTATAACTAACTATCCAAAAGGATTTTAGGATAAGAAAAGTCAGAGTAGAAAGAGGAAAAGACAAGAGGAGTACTCAAAGGAAGAGAAATATATTAGGGAATGTTTTTGGGATCTAGTTGGATTAGTAATAGTGTGGTAATAAGGGATAATAATCCTACAAAGCACCAAAGGTCTATCCACCCATTTCCTAGTGTAGCCATTAGGGCATGCACTCAGAGAGATTATGTCTTGATGGGTTCATGCAAGATGTAAAGTATGAGTATTTGATAGAAGGTTAAAAATATTATGTGTATACATTTAGTATGAAATTAAGCCCCTGAATCTAATGCCCAAGAATCAATAATAATATCTAAGAAAATATTATAGCATCTTATAACACATCACCTACTACATTTGCTTCTTGATTTTATCTCTTTGTCCATAACCTTATTTTCCTTTTTGAAATGAATAATATTTCTTTTGGTGTCCTTGCTTCCCAAAAACCTAACATACCAATGTTCTTCAAAATTTAGATCTTCCCTTCTTAGACTTCCCATCATTCCCTAGGCTCTTTCCTCTATCCTTATGTCTTCCCCTATTCTCCATAATCTAAGCATTAATTAATGTCTCACCTATGATTTTCCATCTCATTTCCTCACTAAGAATAACACTAATAGCATCATCAAGCTTTAAAGTATTTGAACTAGAGATAGAATTACTCACAACCATGACCAAGCCACTCCAGCTTTCTATCAATGAGCATAGAATCAAAAGATCCCTAACCTCATCATCAAAGTTTACTCTTATAGATCTTAACTAATTTATGACCATGTTAGATTCATTTAAATGATCAGAAATAAACCCACCTTTTGACTTCTCCATATTAAATAAAAGGTTCATGAGAAATAACATATTGGAAGTTGAGTGTTTTTCATACACTATCCAATTCCTATTATCACATCCAATATTGTCTTTTCTTTTGAAATATTGAAGGCCATTGATGCTACCAAGCACAACTCTATTATTCCTAATGCCTTTCTATCAATAACCACTCATTCTTCATCCTTCATAGTTGTTAGATTCTTTGTTATTTTGTCTAATGGTAGGAAAAGATCCTTCTAATATAGATAATCTTCCATTTACATCTTCCATAGATAGTAGTTTTGGTCATTGAACTTCTTGAAGGCATTGGTCCCACTCAAATAAGGAACCCTCTTTTCCTGTGAGTTTATCTTATAAATAAATCTTCATCTCTAATACAAATTGTTATTAATATATAATGTAGATCAATATTAATGAAATAAATATGGAAATAAAATGTAGAAAACATAATATAGACAGATTTAATGTGGTTCACCCAATATGGGCTACATCCACATAGAAACAACCAGTTATTATCTTATTCAATCTAAATAATGAAAGGGAGAATATTATAATACATCCATTGAAATATCCTCTTCACTGATATATAGTGTTATGCCATGACTATAATTCTCTTATATGAAAATGAGGGTTACATATTAGGGCAAAAATGCACCAACATGATTTATACCATTAGATATATGAATTAATAGTGAGTGGTATATCTTCACTATGAAATTATAATTTTTTACAATGTATTATTCAAAAAAACCCCTATACCTGCATGGAAACCATAATTGGGGGTGCTCCCCCCACACCTCTGCCCTTTCAGGAACTTGTCATTCTAATAAGATCAAGATCCACCATCCAATAATTTACACATACAATTAAGCAAAGAATAAGAGATAATGGAGGAATAGAGGCATTGAGATAGATATCTTGTGCTTGGAAGAGATTTATGAGAGTTAAATAGACCCTAGTAAATCATTAAAGTTGTTCTAATGGTCATGGTTTCAATTTTTTTCTCGTAGGTTCATATAGTCAAAATCAACCCTAAACTAGGGGTTTGAGATGAAAATACATCTTATAAGAGTTTTCACCAATGAAATTTAATAATTTTTTTTAATTTGATAGTTTGAAATGTCTACCAATATATTTTGAAGGTTTTGAACTAGATGGGTATGGAGATGTACATTTATAGAAGACTATGTATAGATAAGGGTGAAGGATGCCTAATTAGGCCTAGGTAGAGCCTTAAAAGAAAATGAAAAAGATAATTTTGAGAATATTTAGGACTATAAACTTCCTATAGAGATAGATAATAAGATAGAGGGTGTTATAAAATGGTTTTATATTCCCAAAATCAAATCTTATTTGACTATAGAAGTCAAAAAGGCCTAAAAAAGACTACAATGAACTCTGCTAGTATGGAAGAAGTTGTGTAAGTGGTGATAGATGTCCTTATGGGTTTTTTGAGTTGTATGATGGGTCTAATATGACTATCATGAGAATAATAAATATCACAAGAACCATTAAACAAAATATTGAATCATTGAATTAGCACATGAACCTATAATAGTTGTTATATTGAAACTAGACATGTGTGGATTATTGAGTGTTTTCCTCTACATAATTTGGTATCTAAGATTAAAATATCTTGGGAGAATATTAAGGAAACAATGAATCCAAAGTATGAATAGTATAAAAATCCCAAATAAGGTTACAAGCAGTTGATTCATTGGTAGTTGAAGTAAGAAACTTGTAGGCAAGGTTGTAAGCCATAGAGTTAGCTCAAAGAAGAGAGATGAACATGGGATATGTGAGTAAAGGAGAAGATTAGTTTCATCTTATAGAATTAGTATAAAAAGGATATGAATTTATAATGGAATAGATGTTTATAAGAGCAATACTTAGAGTGAATTCAATACCCAAGATGGAGGTGCCAATGTATGAGGATAGTCTCAATGTTTAAGAGATGGTTTATTAGATCACAACTATAGATAAGTATTTTGATTATGAAAAGGTGAATGAGGCAGAGAAGGTGAATTTTATAGTAATAATGTTGAAGGTTCATGCATCCATATGGTGGGATGGAATATAGGAAGAAAGAAGGGGAAAAGAGAAGATAAGGTCATGGGATAGAATGGTGGCCAAGATGAAAGGAAAATTAATGCCTAAGTAATATCAGACCTACTTATTTAGGAGGATACAAAATTAGAGATAAAATGACATAACAGTGATAGAGTACACAAAATAATTCTAAAAACTCACTATCTAAATAGGACACATAGAGGAGGATGCAGAAAATGCTGGTAGGTACATCAATGACCTAAAACTTGTCATTCAAGATGAGATCAACATTTTTTCAAAAATAATAATAGAGGAGGCCTATAAAGATGCATTGAAGGTAGTGGAATTTTTTTCTAGAAGGTAAAGTCAATAAAATAGAGGAAGAGGTGGTAGAAACTATAGAGGTAGAGGTCAATAAGAAGGAAGAGGATAGCTAGGTAAAAGAAATCTATGGAAAAGTCAAAGCAAATAAGTTGGTAGTAGTTTTGAGAGTTTAATTCAATCTAGTAGATGTGGTTATGAATATAGAGGTGGAATATCATATGGTAGAGGAAAACGAAATAGTGGGTTT
Organism: Torreya grandis; assembly: GCA_037957365.1. Lineage (NCBI taxonomy): Eukaryota > Viridiplantae > Streptophyta > Pinopsida > Cupressales > Taxaceae > Torreya > Torreya grandis. Next base: position 48,020 of record JARHVA010004550.1, read on the forward strand.
ATTGGAAAGTGCTTCAAGTGCAATACATTTTTAGGACATAGATCATATGATTGCCTATAATACATTCAAAGTGGTATCTCTTGAAGTGAAAGTAGAAATAAAGTGGTCTAAAAAGAAGATGAGAGTGTCTATTCATTTCCAAACTATATATAACTTGAAATAGGGGATATTTTTTTGATGATGAGAGTTATTTTGAAGACAAGTCATGAAGAGAAAGAACCACCATAGAGAAAGACATTGTTCAAGACCATGTGCAAGAGCAAAGGTAAATGTTGTAATTTCATAGTTGATAATGGTAGTATAGATAATATTTTGTCTTCCATGATGGTATCTAAAGTAGGATTAGAAATAAAAGAACATCCATATCCTTATAAATTTTATTAGATTCAGAATATTTATAAGGTCCAAGTCAATGAACAATGCTATCTAGATTTATAGATTGGTGGTTATAAGGACATAATTTTTTGTGATTTAAATCCCATTAACATGTTACATATCATATTTTGTAGACCATGGAAGTATGATAGAAGAGTTATGCATGATGGTAAAGCTAATAACTACACCATCGAGAATGATGGAAATAAGCATACACTAACTCTATTGAAGGATACTCAAACATGGAAGGAGGTACATAGTAGTGTAATGATGTTTGGAGAGAAGGAATAATTGCCAAAATAAATGAGTTACAACATTGAGAGAAGCATTATGAGGTGTTAATTGTAAGTAGTAAGGAGTGGTTATAGTTATCCCAACATGATTATTTATTATCAAAGGAACACTTTAAAGGGTTATTTGTAGACTTGACTTGTCACTTATCCTTGATAAGGAGCATGGAGTATCTAGACAACTTTGATAAGAAAGTTAGTATGTTGAGAGATTTTACTATGGGAAATGAAGTGACTAATTAAGTAAAGAGTGAACATTATTAAGAGAGGAATAATGAAGTTAAAAATGTTTATAATGTTCTAGGACATAAGATGGAACAACAGGTAGTATCCCAACGAGCAATATAATCAATCATACCAAGGACAACCATGAGAGTGGAAGAGTGTGACTTCTTAGAAGATAAGTAGGAGTTGGTTATATTTAACATGTGTGTTCCATGTGAAAGTTTATTTTAGGAGAATAACAATATTCTAAAGATGATCAGGATGGAGATCAACATGTAAAGAGGTAACCTCAAAGGAAGAGTCAATACTACCTTAGTTAAAGAATAAGGAGGTCTATGTGTCACTCAAAGGCCTTGGGATATAGGAGGATGTGACATTAAGAAACTAAAGTGAACAAGATAAATAAATTCTAAGAGGTCAATATAATCTGACTTAACTTTCATGGAAAATTTATTTTGCACCTTAGTAGTATGATGCAGGAGCATCCTTCTAAGGATGACTCATTTTAGTATTTGTTTGAAAAATCTTGATGTGATAAATTTTGTGTGGTGAATTAGAATGTTTATGGTTTTTGAATGATATTAAGAGTCTTAACTAACACTTTATAATATTATCTAACTGTCAGAGTTAGTTTAGAGTGGCTAGATATCAAAATTGGCATTTTCCAACCAATTTTCATAATTTGAATTTTTTAAGAGTTTTCTCTAGTTTAGGTGTTGTAGGAGTGATTTTAAGAAGTATTCAAAGGTTTAAATGGTTTATGTAACTTTTTTAAGACACTATGTGTCTATACATGGGCCCAAATTCATACATGTATGGAAAATCAACTTAGGCATATGTTCTAATGTGAAAAATTGCTTGCTAGTGACCATTGGAAGGTATAAAGGTAGTTAGAGTAGTTATAGGATTTATAAAACTTGTAAGTTTTTGTTTTGAGGTAGTTATTGTGATGGAATTCAAATGATAGAGATATTCAAGTTCCAAGAAAGAAGGTAAAGAAATCCTCATGGTTATGGTTATGAATGTTGTCATTGATGGAGGATTATGTAAGATTGGTCAATGAAGGAAAATATAATAAAGATGAATTTTGATGCTTATTATGGAAAATTTAAGTATAATACATGTCTCTTGAATTTTATTTTTTATTTAATTTTTTTGTTTCATACTTTTTTTATAGCAAGGACAATACAATCATGTAGGAGCCTGAAAATATACACATTGTCCAATACAAAATAGTGCAAAGTGTGTCACAAAGGTGTATGAAAGGGTATATGATTATTAAAATAGGTGTGTAGGACAAAAATATACTTCAACCAACTATTAAATTGATTAGAAACTTATTTTTTCACTTAAAATCTAATGTTTCTTCATCTCAGGCCCTTGCAGACTGTGTCTACACACATAGTTAAGCAAAGAACAAGAGATAGTGGTGGAATAGAGGTGTTTTATTATTTTTTGGAAACTAAGGTTTAGTTCCTAAAAAATAAAGGGTATGAAAAAAATGGAAAAAGGTAATCTAATATGGTAAAATGTAGATTTTGATCAAATTAATTACATACGAAAGAGAAGTAACTTATCTGGAAAGGTAGATTGAGATGACTGTTTCAAAGCCTGAAAATTGCTACATAAGATTGGGAAGATGTCAAGAATCTGGATCTATCTTTAATTTGATGAAAGGATAAGAGTACCAAAACTAACACATTCTAAGTTTTGATGTTATAGTCTAGGTCCTGCTACTATTGTACAAACTAGTCATAAAGATCTAAGTTTTTGAGGTTTTGTCTATTATCCCTATTTGAGGCTAGCTATGAAATTTTGGATCTTGAATGTCAGTGAAGCTCCTTGTAGATCTATTTTAATATTCAAAACCCTATATTAATATACACACATGAAATAACAAAATACATCAAAATCAAAAGGGGGAAAAATGGGTTAGGGGAAGTATGATTGTATGATCTAGAATCCCTACTATCTTGATGGATGCCTAAATTAACCCCCAATCTAGGGTCTCAAATCAAATGTAGTTCTCCCCTAGGGAACATGCATAATTAGTGTGCATAGTAGATTAAATAATTAATTTCACCTAGGCCCTTCCTTGATCAGGCATGAAAATCTACGTGTGATGCAGAATGTTGAGCTATACTATTGATTGATTTTAATTATGTACTATGACAAAATAATAAGTGATAGATATAAAATGCCTTATGAAGTCATTTATATAAGAGACTATTTATTTTGAATCTGGTATCTCTATTTGCATTCTCCTACATTATAAATACAAACAAAACTTAAGGATGAAGCTAAGAAAGGATTAGGACTCATCAAGTGAGGAAACCTAATCGTTGGGACTCAAAATGCAATTGGACAGAAGTGCTGAAAATGGGACACCCTAGGGTCCAATGTTATAGTCCAATCCTAGCACTTCTATCCTACAAGCTCAAGACCTAGGGAGATGAAATTAACATGTGAAATAAGGTTTAGTTGAGCTATAATTACCATCTAGAAGGCTATGAATGATTGGTTATGGATAAAAAGGTGACTCAAGCATAAAAAAAGACCAAGATAAGTAAAATAAAATACATGGATAATGTGAACAAGGCTCATATTCTATTTTTAGAGTCTCTTATGAAAGGACTATGAAAAGACATGATATGTGTGGTTGTTTGACCAATTTAGGGTGTATACATTTTCCCCCAGTTTATTCTATGATGCAACTAAATGAAGTACTAGATTAAAAGAAAGAAGAATAAAGTTCATACAGAAACCTACCTATGAGGAGATAAATGTGTTGCAAAGGGTCCAACTCCCTTCCTAGCTAGGGAAGTAGATTAAGAGCTAAATAGTGCCTAGAGAAAGAAAGAATTACTAAAATGGATGCCCCCTATACTAAATCTAGAAGTGGAATCCTTGTAACATGGAGGAAGGAAATTATTTCCCATTATGTTGAATATAACTAAAGATGAAGAATGTTTAGAGGTCAAAAACCAATATTTGTCCTCTGTACCACATAAACTCATGTAATCTAGAATGTGTGTATAGAATCTATATGATGTAAAGAGAAAAATATGTCATGCCCCCACTCTGAATATTTGAACTAGAAATGAGAAATGTTTGGAGGCCTAAAACCAATGTTTTTCCTCTATCCCACATAAACTCATGTAGTCTAGGTCTCGATGATGCGATAGACCAACCATTGTAGATAGCCATATGGTTTAACCTAATGATAACCTAGGTAAAAATGGGTGTGATCTAAAACTTTAGTAAATATGTGAGAAGAGAATGTCATATCTTATCATTACATCTATATAATCCTAAGTGATGAAGAACATGAACATCTGTGCCATGCCCCCAAATCTAGTATGTGAGTGATGCATACGTATAATTTGGTACTATATATAGCCACATGTGATATGACCTATAGTATCATGTCCCATGTGAAAAATTGGAGATCAAAATAATGTACTCTACACTATGCCTATAATATGCTATCTAGTTCTCTAATTGTGTCATATTGTATGAAGTTGTATGTGTGAGATGTGTAGTAATATGCATGCCCCTAAATTTGGTATCTATGTTTGCATCTGTATTGAAGTCACTATGAATCCATATAATCTAAACCACTATATTTGAATATTCCATGTACTTGTAAGTTAAAATCACTATGGATCTATATGATCTAAGTCACTATATCTGAATAGTTTGTGTATCTGTAAACTGAAGGTATATCCCCTTGAATGTCTTGAGTAATGTTGAGTGATCCATGTAATCTAAATTAATGTATATTTCACCTGATCTAAGATAAATTTGACAATCTAAATACTAGAGGTGTAAGAACCATGGTGTATCCACCTATGAGAGTGGATGGACATGTTGGGTAAGTGTAGAAATAGGAATAGTAGGAATGATGCCCTTATTTTAGAGAGAGAGAGAGAAAGAGAGACAAAATCTGCGATAGAGGAGGTTGAGCTAAAAGTGATGGCTAGTGATGCTAGTAGAAATAAGGTTGGCTAATTGTGAATATCTTGAGAGTTTATTTGATTGATTAGATCAAGTTATTGAAAATGGAACAAATTTTGATTAGTGATAATCAAGGTGTGTGTTTGAGTATAAAAATATATATAGATGCGCATACCATAGTAGTCAAATTAAGTATTAAGAGAGAGAGGTTTTCATAATGTCAAAATTATTATTATCATGATTCTGTGCAAAATGGTTTGAAAAATAGTGTTATGGGTGCTTAAGTTATGGGCAAAATAGTATTTTTCTTTGATTGAAAAAGCTAGATTATATAAGAAATTGAAATGATTCTTGATTCATTTATTTATTGACTAGGTTAAGATTTATATCTCTAGAGTGAGAGATATGCCAAGGAGATGAGCACCGACCATGACCTAGTTCAAGTAATTGGTAGCCTAGGTTCAAGTTAGTGGTGATGTTACCCTGGTAAGCAGTTGAAATGTTTGATTTTTGGCTATTTTGGAGCATATTTTTTATGTTTAAAGCTATTTAAAGTGTCATAGGAAACATTTCACAAGTTTTAGCACTCTTGTCTTGCATCCAACACTGATGTCCAAGTTCCAGTGCTCCTATCTAGGTGTAGCACTATTGTCTAATGTTGTTGTTCTATACCTAGTGCTATTATCCTAGAGGCTTATTTTTTTAGTGATGTTTTTTTATTGTTGACTATTGTTCTATTTTGGCTTTTGATTTTTCATTATTGATTGATCTATATGTTATTTTTGGTGTTTTTAAGGTGAGGTGTAAATGAGAGAGTTCTAAAAGTGCCAGGTGATGGAGACATTGAGGTTGTTACCATTGTTTACTGATAACATAGTTTCCATGGATAGGGTAGGGTTGGGTCATGTGTGTGACCTAGGCATAGTGTAGTGGGATAGATATCCAATTTCTAACTTATGTGATAGGTGGAATGTAGATACATGTAATTTTTGGCTTCATACAAGGGAGTTTACTATGACACTAGAGGACGTGTATCACATTTTATAGGATGACATGGTTGTTGATGTTATTGATCATACATCCTTGTATTTTGTTGGTGTGCCCTTAGGTATACATCAAAGAGGGAGTGACATTTATGTATTACTATTAGTTATAGTAAATTCTAGTGTTCTATGACTATGGAAGTGGTTGGCAATGTTTTTGGCCTCATTTAATGATGTGGATGGGAGTGGAGTGTTGATTGCATATAGGGTACATAGGATTGTGCGTAGTGTGGAGGTATATGTCATTATGTTCTCATGGGGTAGGACTATGATTTCCCACCAATATAAGGATCTTTATAGGTTTTCATAGGAGGCATTTGGTGGTGGATTGAGTGTAGTGACATTATTGCATTAAAAGGATTATGAGAACATAACTATTGTACGGCTAATAGGATTATCAAGGGAGAGGTGGGAACCTACATAACCATAAAAGGAGAAGTGGATGACTATATTAGATATCATATCCTTTGGGATGGATCATTATAGTTAGGTGATAGATAGATTTGTGGATGGTGAAATTATATGGAGGCCTTACAAATGATTTATTTGGTGGGTTAAGGATGGAGTATAATTGCAGTACATGAGGGTTAGTTGTCCGATACATGACCACTAGGTTGGAGTGTATGAGTGATTTTAGTATGAGCACATGATTATATAGTTTGGGGTACCATAAGATGTAACCCCAATTGTATGGATCTCAGTGAGGAGTGCACAAGAACCAACAAGGGTAGGAGCTCATGTGAGGCCCATGGAGGTTGAGCTAACACTATTACCTTTAGATGCACATGATGTAGCTATAGACATTCTTGATGTAGATGATTTTGGATGTAAAAATGCATATACTGCAAGGTGGATGAGGCATCAGTGGGATTCATTATATCCTATTGATGAAGGGGATGATCTTGAGTATGAGGATCTTGTGTTAATCCAGATGATGGTAGGTAAACAAAGATTATATTTGAATTATGAATGAATTTGTGCTTTAGTTTGATTTTAAAGTCTACATCTAATGTAGTTTTGTAATTTTATGTGTAGGTGGAGTAGGAAGTGTGCAAGATGAAGCACATATTATGGTGGGGATTGGAGATGATGACTATTGGGAGACCAGCATTGAGTCTACACTCTGAGAGCTCACATGGCATGTTCCTAATGATGTGGTGGAGGAAGGATTGATAGAGTGATCAATGGTTATGATCAGTATTCATGCTCACCTATTTGATAGGGATAATATAGATATAGCTTCATATGTTAGGGTAGAAAGAGAGAGAGAGAGAGAGAGAGAGAGAGAGAGAGAGAGAGAGAGAGAGAGAGAGAGAGAGAGAGAGAGAGAGATGAGCTAAAGGCTGATATAGATAGGCATAGGATGCCTCCACTTGATTATGTTTCTAATAGCATGAGGATGATGGATGAGTACACAAACATTTAGAGGCAGTATGTAGACTTGTGTGAGGATCATGGTTGGCTACTGGAGTGAGAGAGTCATCATAAGAGGCATTTAGGAGCTCAAGGAGGTGTGGGGCCATCAAGTGCTAGAGTGGATTATGGCACTAGTACTGGTGGGGAGAGTGAGACTAAGATGAGGGCATGATGCCTATTCTTGATTGATTGTATTTTATATGGTGTACATTTTTTTTGAAAACTCATTATATATATATATATATATATATATGTATATATATATGGATGCTGGTTTAATTTTGGATTCAAGTGTATAGTGTTATGGGTTTTGGAATAGATTGGTATATTTATTGTAAATGGTTGATTAAAAATAGTTGTTTTGACATTGGCATTGAGGTTGCATATGTTTTGGTAAAATGGTACTTAGGATATGTGATTTGATTATTGTTGATAAGTGTGATGTTAGTTTTGATTTTGAATTATATGTTAGAAAAAAAATTATTAGTTTTGTTATTGGTAGATTATTTTGACAAAGTGATTTGGTTTAAGATTGGTAAAATAAGATATTGATAAGATCGGTGTTTGGATAATTTGGTTTGGTTAGGGACAAGTATTTGGAACTAGGATTTTTAGTTTGTTAGTAAAATGGGATGTAAGATAGTATTTTATGCATATCAATTCCCCAAGAATGGCTCAATAATGTAAAGACTAGCCCTTTAGTTCCATTATCACCTACTACGTGAAGATATGTAATCATGCATGTGTTAATCAATGTTTAGACTATGTGTCCAATCCATCTTATTAGGTGGCTCAAGAATATAAAGGCTAGCCCTTTGGCTCCATTGTTGACCTATGAAGTGAAGCTATGAACTGATTCTAGTATGAATGTGTGTCATATCACTATTTAAACCCTAATGGTTAGTTAAACAAGTGCCCATAATTCTCATGTTGTGTAGGAACATGCTCTATATCTAATATTGTCTACTATGCATTAATTGTAGCCATGTTTAGAGACTTTACCAAATGTAACCTTACTAGATGTGAAACTAAAACTATGTGCTTTGATCATATATTCATAATCATAGTGTATTGTTGCATGAAATAACACCCTCTGGCCTTTGCTATGATGCATATGACTAAGCAATAGATTGAGTTGGAACTGTAACCTATGATGGGCCTCATTTATGTGAAATGTCTCCCTAAAATCTTGACTGTAGTGAATATCTCTCTAGATAAATACTCTATGATATGGATTCATATAATCTTAACCCGAGTGGGTTTCTATGTGAGATAAGACACAAAAAATTAGTTGTAGTCAATATCTCTCTGGAGTGGTACTCTATTGCAGTGCTTGTGACTATGTTAGATATGTATATGGAACTCCACTATATACTCTTTAGACTACATTGCTATATGTAGGTTATTCTCACTATACTAGTTTCCAAACCTTTTGGATAGGTGGAATAGAATATCTCCTATGAGGCTCTATCCTAAAAAGCTACATTACTCTCATAATGCGTAACTGATGATTTTAGTGAAGGAATGTCCTGAGATAACTTAGTTGTGAAGTAATTAGGTTTATGGTTCCATGTTAGAGGAGATATTAGTGTCCTCTTTATGAATGTTATGATGTCATTATAAACACATCTATTAATGCAATCCCTGAGTATATAGCAATCATTATCTCTATGCCCATGGATATGATGATAGTTATAAAAGGGCTGATGTGCTTGTTTATGTAAGAAATATGGATCTTGTTAATGAGTATAAGGTAATATGATTAAATTATTATCTAGTAATGCTGATAATATGACACATGGGCTATGTTGATCTGAATCAAATTGTAGTGGTGCCTTGCTACTATTCTCTATAGTGCATACTATAGGTTGTGCTCTAGAAACCAGATCTCTATTCTTAACTAGATGATTTTTTGGTTGAGGTCTCTTATGTTGTTATGACATGGTGGATATTGTGTGTTAGGAGCTATAGATGAAAGAAATGCTATGAAATATAGAGTAATTTGATCAATTGAATCTACCTCAATCAATCCCAATTTATTTTCCAAGGCTAAAATTGTATAACATAAGTGCCTAAATGAGGACTATGTTTGATATAATAGATTCTTGAGGAGAGGTTGATGAATACCCTTAATAAAGATAAGTTGAATTTATAAAAAAATTTGGTTTATAGATCAATCTTAACATGTGAGTCTCGAATCATAAGATATAATCACTAACTGGCTTTGATGTATTCTGATGTAATGTGGCAAGTTTCTCATATGTAACATGAATGCCTATATTTTATATGTAATATCTATGAAATGCCTCCTCTAGGTCATCATATGTGTGAAAGGATCCAACATGGATTAGATGAAAGAACCAATTATATGCATTAGCCAATAGTGTCTGCTAGAACAATTTGAGTATAATCAAAGGACTTGCATGAGATGGCAAAGCCTTGTAAAAGGCTTGAAGGTGTATGAATGAATTTCTAGATCCATCAAAGTGACGCAATGATGGTATCTATAAATTCCTAAGAAATGAAGATTTTACAAATGTATTCAAAAGAGGGTTACCATGTAAATCATAGGCATCCATCCAAGACTTATAATCCTTGCTTTCCAAGGTAAGGAGATGTCCTTAGTGTTTTAATTCACCAACTATATGCATCAAATAAATAATCTCTTGAGATGGTATATTAGCATCTTGAAGTAGTTCATTTAATTTTTGAATTTGATCATTAATTTTAGCCATGGGAATGCTACATTTAGCAATTAGATCATAGAGAGGCAGTGTGCTCACTTGAACCTTTGGAGGAATGGAAACTTTAACATTACTATAGGGATGTGGGCTACCATTTTCTTTACGTGAAGAGTGAGAAATAGGTGATACTGTAGTAGGGGATGGCTTGGGAGATTCATTGGTATCTTTATGTTTTAGTGAATCACATTCTAACTGAGTACAAGATGTGATGTTATCATTAATATGTGCATCATTTGAAATAGAATCATGTATAAAAGTAGAAACAACATTTGGTAGTGCATTATGTTTGAGAGGAGGGAGAGAAGAGTTAGAAACATGAGATGCATTTTATTATTCATTATGTATATAATAATCATCATTATTCCATGCAATATAATAATAAGTATTTTTTTCATACTCACTCTCATTTTCATATTCATTTGCATGTTCACTATCATACTCATTATCACTTCCATTGTCACTAGGTAGAGGCGTAAGAGAAGAATTTAATTTGTTTATAATATGTAATAAGTTATCATGTGAAATTGGAATATTATGTACATATATGCTATCCATGGATGGAGTTGAGACCATGAGATAGATCATTTTAACTATGCATTGAAAATTTGATTTTATTACGTTTATATTATTGTATTTTGAACATAGAGAGAGAGAGAGAGAGAGAGAGAGAGAGAGAGAGAGAGAGAGAGAGAGAGAGAGAGAGAGAGAGAGAGAGAGAGAGAGAGAGAGAGAGAGAGAGAGAGAGAGAGAGAGAGAGAGAGAGAGAGAGAGAGAGATATTAGGTTCACATGGAAGCAAATTATCACCAATAAGAGGTTAACTTGGAAGTACATGACTAATTTTTTCATTTGGTGCATTGTGCATAGGAGAATGAGGTGAAAAGTATCTTTCCCATTTATCAAAATTATTTTCATTGGAGGAGGGAATAAAAGAGATAGGTTTGAGATAAGAAGATGCATCTAATTTTTCTTCACTATCACTTTCACATGTATCATCATATTCTTCATTACAATAATAGTAATTATCTTCATTGTAAATGAAATCATTTTCCACATTTTTTGCTAATGTGCAAGTTTGCAAATCTGTCCATTCATTGTCATAATTTTGAGAAAAAATTAGAAATTGATCTATGGGATGAGAGGGAAGAAGTGCCTTAGTGGTCATTTAATTTCTTTCACCAATGAGAATTTGAAAAAGTATTATTAAGCAAATAAATACAAAAATAACTACTAACATAGAGATTTTGAAAATATTTTTGACACTCTAAATAATTTGCAAAAATTCCAATTTTTTTTTCTAAAAATTGCAAGCCCTGGGGTTTGAGGACATATTTTAGAAATATAGGGTTTTGGGTTGGGGTTTTACAATTTTTGAAAATTATTGTAATAATTCAAATTCTAAAATAAATTTGAATAAGATAAATGGACAAAAATTTATACAAAAATTAGAAATTGAATTTTTGAACAAAATAACTACCAACATAGATATTTTGAAAATAATTTTGACACTCCAAAATATTTACAAAAACTTCAAATATTTTATCTAAAAATTGTAAGGACAGAAGACTTGGGGTTTGAGGACCTAGTTTGTAAATCTAGGGTTTTGGGTTGGGGCTTCAGAATTTTTGAAAATTATTTCAATAATTTAAACTATAAAATAATATTTGAATAAAATTAATGCACAAAAATTTATACAAAAATCTAAAATTTGAAATTGACTTTTTGCATAAAAATATGAAGGAAAAACCCTAAGGGTATCTAGGGTTTTAGATTTGTTTAAAGTAAGTTGGGTTTAGCAAATGTTTTATTATTTTGAGGAAACTAAGGTCTAGTTCCTAAAAAATAAATCATTTGGAAAAGGGGGAAAATCTAATCTAATATGATAAATTACAAATTTTGATCAAATTAATTGCATAGGGAAGAGAAGCAACTTATTTTGAAAATTAGAATGAGACGACTGTTTCAAAACTAAAAAACTACTAAATAGGACTAGGAAGATGTAAATAATATGGATCTATCTTTAATTTGGTGAAAGGATAGGTGCACCAAAATAAAACACTTTAAGGTCTGGTGCTATAGTCTAGGTCGTACCACTATTGTCTAAACTAGTCGTAGAGATCTGAGTTTTTTGGGTTTTGTCCATTATCACTGTGTGAGCTTGCTTATGAAATTTTAGATCTTGAATGTTGAGAGAGATCCTTGTAGATCTATTTTAATCTTTAAAACCGTAGATTCATATACACACATGAAATAACAAAATACATCAAAATTAAAAGTGGGGAAAATTGGGTTAGGGGAAGTATGATCACATGATCTAAAACCCCTTCTATCCTGATCACTTCCTCAATTAACCCTCAAGATAGGGTATTAGATTATTATTTAGTTCCCCCTTAGGGAACATGCATAATCAATGTGTAAAGTAGATGCAAGAATGAATTTTTTCGAGGCCCTTCGTTGATCAAGCATGTAAATCTATGTGTGATACAAAATGTTGAGCTATACTATTAACTAATTTTTAATTATGTATTATGAAAAAATAGTAAGTGATAGATATAAAATGCCTTATGAATTATTTTATATAAGAGACTCTTTACTTTTAATTTGGGAGATTTATTCACATTATCTGACATTAGAAATATAAACAAAACTTAAGGATGAAGCTAAGAAGGGATTGGGACTCATCAAGCAAGGAAACCTGACCATTGGGACTCAAAATGAATTTTTATAGGAGCACTAGAAATGGGACACCCTAGGGTCCAATGCTATAGTCCAATCCCAATACTCTTGTCATATAGGCTCAAGACCTAGGGGGATGGAATTAACATTGGAAATAAGGTTTGACTAAGCTAGAATCACTATATGGAAGGATAAAAATTATGGGTTATGGCAAAAAAAGGTGACTAAAGCATGAAAAAATACCAAGATAAGTAAAATAAAAGACATGGCTAATGTGAAAAGGCTCATATTCTCTAGTCGAAGTCTCGTATGAAAGGACTCTAAAAAAACATGATACGTGTTATTATTTGACAAATTTACGGTGTATACAAGAGGCATTAATATAGTGATATAGTTCATAGAATATATGTATGAGATTTAAATAGAATCTGGTAAATAATTAAATCTTATTGAAAGTTGTTCGAATGGTCATGGTTTCAAATTTGTTTCTCTTGGGTTCATATAGTCATAGTCAACCCTAAACTAGGGTTTCAAGATAAAAATCCATCTTACAGGAGTTTCATCTTATGTAATTTGATAGCTTTTAATGTCTACCAATAGATTTTAAATGTTTTGAACTAGATGGGTATGAATACATACAATTATAGAGGATTGTATATGGACAGGGGTGGAGGTCTAATTAGACCTAGATAGAGCCTTAAAAGAGGTTGAAAAAGATACTTTTGAGAAGAGTTAGGACTATAAAAATCTTGGGGAGAGACAATAAGATATAGGGTTCAAAAAATGTTTTTAGATTCCCAAAATCAAATCTTATTTGACTGTACAAGTCAAAAAGGCCTTAAAAAGGCTACAAGGAACTTTGGTAGTATGGAAGAAGTTGTATAAGTGGTGATAGATGTCTTGAGAGGTTTTATGAGTTAGATGAGGTTTATAATAGTACTATCATGAGCATGATAAAGATCACAATAACCATTAAACAAAATAGTGAATCCTTGAATCTTTAAATGAGCACATGAACCTATAAGAGTTATTATATTAAAACTAGAGAAGTTTGGATTATTGAGTGTTTTCCTCTGCATCAGCTAGGATTCATTTGTAGATCAACTTCTTGCCTTATATACATTATAGTGAACCCTTATATGAACTAAACCTTGTAGGTTTTCTTTCACACTTTAATTTATTATTTATTTCATTTTTACATAATTTGATCGAATCCATCTACTCAATCTAAAATTTTATTTATAGATTTAACACATAGTTGATGTGATTGAATTTGTTTGGATTTGTATAGGTCATATTCAGCCACAAGTAATTGGATCGATCTAATCAACTCAATTTTATTCTTTGCATATATGTTTTTAGAGTCAATCAAACCAATCAATTATGTTAATAGGTTAAAAATCCTCATCTGGATGACACAATATAAATAGCAAATTCAACATCATTAAAACCATCAGGTTCATTCTCACCATCTCAATAATTTCATTTATTCATTTCAATCCCATTTTTCACATTTTCTAAAATTTTAACCCTAAAATCAACTAAATCGATTGGATTAACTTATTTTTGTAATTGCTTCTAGCCTAGGAGACTTAGTTGACTTATTCAACTTTGTTTCTTTAGCCCTTGATTTAATATATAGAATCAACCTAGTCAATTATATTATATATTATTTCTATACTCAGTTTACTTAATCAAACTTGTACCCTTCAAACAAAGGAATTAACTCATATTTATATTAATTATCTTTCATTTTGATGCTTGCTTAGATTAAAACATATAGACTAAATAAGAAGGTTCAATATATCAATTTAGTCAAACTAATTTTTATTTTATTCATAATCTTCTAAACCACATAATATAAAAATAATTAAATAAATTATATCCAAGGTATACCAACTTGTATTTCACCATTGAGGATGCCAACTCATTTTTTTTGGCCTAGTATAAATATATGGTTGATGGTATATATTGGAAAAACACTTGACACCCTTATTTCTATGAGATTGTTAAGTGAGGGGGTAGGCCCTAATACAAAGCTAGTACCATCACCAATATATATTCATTTAATGTTTAACAACCTCAAACCATCTTCATCTTACCTTTCTAGTTCCTTTCTAAAGCCAATTCACTATCAAATTTATTTATAAAATTATTATTTGAAATATTCAAGAAACACCACATATATTAGTATGTCCATTTTTTGTTATTATTGTTTGATCATTGTATGTTTTATTTTAAAAATTTTACTGGTCATCATTGGTATAGGGTTTTTTTTTTGTGTGCCACAACTAGATTGACAAAGTCAACCTAGTTTCATGTGTGTTTATTTCAATTTTTCTATTAAATAACACTAGATCAATTAGGGTCATATCTATCAATACTTGTCTTTACCTTCAGAACAAAATTGACCCACTTAATTTTGTCTTGTAAAGTTTTCCCTACTATAGGACATAATCATCATGTTTGACCCAGTCTCTCACAAGATGGTATGTTTTCCTTCTCATAGAACATAGTCATTATGTATAACCCAACCTCTCATAGGCTAAACTTTTGTTGTTCTTCCTTCAACACATAGTTAACCCACTCTAATTTGTCCTTTATTATATATTCTATTGGTATTCCTTTTAAATTAAGTTGAGTTTCTTGACCCTAACTACTTAGCCTATTCAGTTCTTTATTCTAAAACCCTACTTATCTGATTTAATTTTGTATCTAGTCAATTTTGATCCTATTTTTCACCTTTTATCTTTAGCCTTAGATCCTCATTCCAAGGATCATTAAATCCCATATTAAAATATTTTTTGAGAACCTTAATCCATTTAGATGAAATATGGGGTATCTTTTTCTTCCTACCTATATTTCCAAAGAAGATACTCATTTTTGGTGTACTTTATCTCGTCAATCATCTTTAGACTACAATATGGTTCAAGTTACCCCTACTAATGACATTTATGGATCATATCCACTCCATACTTATCAATAAATTACTCTCTCCAAATCACCTTATTACATTATAGGAGAAATTGATACAAGCTTAACCAATAACCCTTTATAAAATATTTTAAACACCAACAACCCATCATCTAATAATACTCCACCCAACAACCCATATCCTAATACCAGTTTTTGGAATGTTCCTCTTCTAACCTTAACAATCCAACTTTAGAAACTAATAACCCTAATCCACCAATTGACACCACTCAAATTCATGCACAAATAGTTTAACAAATGAATATTATGCAAATATATAATACTTCTCAAATTATGAAAATCACATCACTTAATAAACATGATTAATCAACCTCCTATTCTCCTACCTCAAAATAACCAAAATTTTATCCCTCCACCTATTAAACATGCCAAAGGAATATCATTCACCAACCCCCTATGCAAAACAATATGCTCCAAATATTAAAAATAAATGTTTAACTTCCTTCATTATTTATATTGATAATGGAAATTTCTCTCAAATTATTAAATATGATGGGATTAAATACTCTGCATCTTTCCCTTAAAGCATTCGCTAATCTTTACAAAGAGTGGATTCAAACCAATACCTTTGATACTAGTAAATTAATAGCTAAGTCATTCATAGGTGATGTATTAGAATGGTATAATCAACTCCCTCGACATTCCATATGGAAACTTGAGGATTTAGTCAATCCTTTAGTAAAAGAATTTTAACATAATGATCTTCCTAAAAATTATCTTAGCCATTTTATCAATGTTAAACAATCCACTTCTGAATTAGCTCATGATTTGATTAAATGATGAAAATATTTTACTCACAAAGTTGATCACAACATGACTAATGATAATTTATTTAATCTATTTATAATTGTCTTAACACCTTCCTTTCAATATAAGGTTAAAAAAATTTCTCCCCAAACTCTAAATGATGCAATTGATCAATCCAAAAGATAAGACTTCCTTATGAAACAATTTAAGCCCAACTTAAAATCCATCAAAGGATCTCTCTAAAACTCCACTAATGTGATTACTAGAAATCCTCCTCAAGTAAAAATAGGAGTAGTAAAAGTAGATAGTCCCCAAGATTCCCATACACCATTAGCTATTCAACAAATGAAGTAATTATTAGCTCCTTATAAACCTTTCACCTACACAAATAATCCACATGCATGTACCTTTTCCATTGATGATTGAGTAAGAATTATTATTTCTCACTCATCAATGTTGTTTTACTATTTCTTGACCATATTTATCTATGTAAGGATTGTTACTACTTTCTCATT
>JARHVA010004550.1:70000-132500 GCA_037957365.1 Torreya grandis
AAAAAGGACATGGTGCTTATTTTATACACATAATATATTTAACCTATATCAATTATTGATGATTTATATCTTACAAGAACACATTGAGTCTAAATCTCTCTAAGTGCATATCCTAAGGGATGCACTGAGAAAGGGGTGGGTAGACCATTGGTGCTTTTGAGGATTGTCATTCGTATACTACCACTTTTTATCAATCTAACTATCTCCTAAAAACACTCCCCTTATATCTACCTCCTCTTTTTTAGCCTCCCCTAGTCATTTTCCACCTTCATTGGTCCTTCCCTAGCCTGAAACCCTTTCCAACAATTTACATTAAACTGTTGGCCTTATTGACCCTATACTCTAGTTGATAAAAATTATTTAGGGTATAGGTCCCTGACTGACTTACACCAAGACCTAATTTTTTTTGTCAATAAAGATACAAAGTTGATTAGGCTGACCCTGTTGGCTAAAATTATGAAAAGGTTGTGTTAGATTTAGCTATATGTACACATTCATTTCACCATTTTTGAGAGATAACAAGAGTTCATTATTCATTTTTTATTTATTTATAATCTATTATTCTGTCATTCTACTTGAGTAATTATATCCCAGGGTTTACACTTGGATAATAATCTTTTATTATGGACAAGTCTTAGATGCTTTGGCCTTTCTTAGTGATCCTTAAAAACCACAAAAAAAATCTTGTGAAACACCTTTGGCCAAGGGAGAGATTGAGTCTCGATGGGTTAATCTTCAAGGCAAGTATCCCTAACTTTACTCCTATATTTTAGTAGGTAAAATAAGTATAAGTAATGTCTTTTAAATATATTTTTCTCTCCATGCATTAGAATTTTAACTAAACATAGATTAATTAGGATTCTTTTATGCATCTTTAATTTTATGTCTACTAACTCCCACTTTGTGCCATAAGATTTGGTGAGCACTAGATTAGATTTTACTTATCATTTAATTTCATGAATATGAAAACATATGACCTATCTAGGGTTATTAAATAGTGTTTCTTGATTGGAAGATTTATAACCCTCTTTAGTCATGTTATTATGGTAAGAGATCCCTTGGCTAGGTCTAGTTCATCCATCTTGGTCATGACCCTAAATATCTAAGGTATAGACAATCAGAAGTGTAAATAGGATTTATCTTCTTTAAGATAGGATTATATTAATAGATCAGTTACATTTACCTTTACATACATTTTGGTGAACCCAAAATGAATCTAACCCTTATAGGTTTTCTTTCATGTTATCATTTTGTCATCATATTATATTTTTATATATTTGTAGTACTATATCAAAATAGTCGATATAGTTCTAACTTTTTAGGCATATGTTTAACATACATTTTCTTCAAAATGACTCTATTCTTTTTGTGCAAGTCTTTGCCAAATACATGTTATTAGATTGATCAGTTTAATATAATATTCTTCCTCAGCTCTAAATTGGCATACATAATAGAACTAGTCAACTATATATGTTATTCTCTTCTATCAACATATAGGTCTACAAACATAGTCGAACCAATCAATTATGTTTGTTATTTCTTTTTTATCATACAAGGTTTTGTAGACTAGGTTGAACCAATCAACCTAGTTAGCAAAAATTTTAAATAACATTCAAACATCATAGCATAAAAATTTTAAATAATGTATTCAAGCCCATCAAGGTTATTTCCTTTCTCTCTTTGTCATCTCAATTCATATTTTAGTACTATTTTTCACAAGTTTGTAGTTTGTAAAACTACAACCCTATAGCCAATTGGGTTAACCTATTTGACACGTTTCTATAGTATATCTTCTATCTAGAAGACATAGTTGACCTATTTAACTATGTTCTTATAGACCTTACTTATGTAGAATAACAATGACCCAGTCAAATCTATTCTATATTATTTGCATATAATGTCTCCTGAACTGACTATGTGCTTTTCTCAATCAAAGAATTAACCTATATCTTCTAGTAATTAATTCACCTTTCTTTTTTAGCTATTTTAATTCTTAGAGTAACTCACATATCTTAAATAGGTGGTTTTTAAAATTACAATTTTTAATTACACTATTTGTTTTTTACACACCACCAAATCACTTTTCATTCAAAAAGTATTCAACATTAATCTTCCCAAGGTCTACCTACTTGGATTTCATCATCAAAGGGGAAGTCGACATGGTTCAGTGACCATGTATAAACATGTGGTTGATGTTATATAATAAAAAATCACCTGACACCCTTATCATTGTGAGATTTTGAAGCAAGGGATAGGCCCTAATACCAAGCCAGTAACATCACTAATACATATCCCTTTCAACCAAAACATCTTGAAACCAACATTAAATTTATTTTTAGTTCCTTATTTCATCTAACTTCCTATCATATTAAAATAAAACTTTATTATAATTTAATATTACCTAGGATGACCAACTAGTTAGAATTTACTTTTTAATTGTTGCTTACTCTTTGATCATTGTGTGTTGTATTATAAAACTTTCATTGGCTAGCATTGGTGCAAGGTTTGTGTTGTGTTTCAATTGGGGTAGTTAAATTGATATAATTACTTGTGTGATTGATTTCATTATTGCTTCAAAATTATCTTGTAAAATGTTTCCCCTATTTTAGAACAATGTCATTATAGTTGATAAGTCTCTTACTAACTATTTGGCCTTCCTACCTATAGTACACAATTGGTTTTCATGATTATGTATCCTTATATTCCTATTTAGTTCCTTATTAAGTAATACATAGTTGACCTTCATGATTTCATATCCTCATCCCTTTATTCTATGACTTTTCCCTTATAAAAATCTATCGACTCAACTGACTTTGTACCTGTTCTCAACTTTATTCATTATCTGGTTGACTCTATCCATGTTTTTCCTTTTCCTTTCTTAATATCAGTTCCTTTCATCAAGCATCATGAAATACCCCATTAGAATATTTTTGGACAAATTGAATCTATTTAGACACTATATGGGATGTTATTTTATTCCTTTTTTAACTTCTTAAAAGGATCGTCACCTTTGGAGTACTTCTCATCCCTCATCTTTGAATTTCAACATAGTTACAATCACACCACAATATGATATTGGTGGATCCGATCCTTTTCATACCTATAAATATAATTCTTATCTTCAAACATCTTGTCATAATGTGGGGGAAATTGACACAAGTATATCCAATAACCCCATAGGGAATCCACCACCTAATAACCCTCCACCTAATACCAATTTTGGGAGTCCTCGTATAATTTCTAATATACTATTTGATACCACATAAATTCTTGCACAAATAGTGTAAAAAATAAACATAATGTAAACATCTAACATATCTCAAATGATGCAACTAAAAAATCATTTAATCAACATGGATAATCAGCCTCTTATTCTTCTCCCTCAAAATAATCAAAATTTTATTCCTCTGCCTCTTAGAGATGCTGAGGGGAATATCATCCCCAAACCTATCATGCATAATAAGAGGCTTTCAAACATCCAAAATTATCCTTTATGCCATTTCATTATTTTTATTGATATTGGTAACATATCTTCAAATATTAAATATGATGGGACTAAAGACCCTACATATTTTTGTAAGTTATTAGGCAGTTAATATAAGGAGTAAATCTAAACTAATACTTTCACCATAGCTAAAAGTTTAGTTAAAAATTTCACTAGTGATTTATTAGAATGGTATAATCAACGTCACCAACATTATATATGGAAACTAGAGGATTTAGTCAATCCTTTAGTTAAAGAGTTTCAACACAATGATCTTCCCAAAAATTGCCTTAGCTATTTCATCAATGCTAAGTAATCTCCCACTAAATCAACTCATGATTTTATAAAATGATGGAAATATCTAGCTCACAAGGCTGATCATAACATGACTAATGACAACTTTTTTAAAATCATTATAACCACATTAACTCCTTCACTTCAATATATGGTTTGAAATTTTGCTCCTCAAATGCTAAATAAAGATCTTAACCAAGCTAAGCATCATGAATTCTTAATGAAACATAATTAACTATTACCAAAATCATTAAAGGATGTTTTCAACATTCAACTAATGTGCTAACCAAAAATCCTCCTCAACACAAACTAGGAGTAGCCAAAATGGATAATCCCTAAGCCTCCCATACACATATTACTTCAACCTTTAGGGCATATTGTGATGCCCACCCACATATCACTTTAAAATCTAGGGCATCTTGTGATTCCTATCCCTACATTCAATTACCCATTGGGGCATATTATGATGCCCACTCTTAATTTACATTTCATAATAATAAATAAGTTTAAATTTAAAAAAACATTCTTAGACACATAGGATTGTATTTCACATGATCATCTTTGATATAGGAATTAGGATATATTTTTTTGTTATGTTTGTCTCATATTTCTCAAGATATCTACATGGGTTTCACCCTCTATAAAAATTCTCTTTCCACAAACCTTAGTTATTTCTTTAGGGTCTTTTTGTTTCTCTTTTTCTCATGAGTTGCATTGTAAAACCATAAATAGGACCCTGTTTTCCTCATGATTTCATTTTGTTCTCATTATCTCCTTAATTTTGAATGATTTTTCACTCCCTACATTTTTGTTTTATGATTTTTAGTGTAAGGCCATGGATAAGACCAGGTCATCTTCATAAATACCATCTTTATCACTTTATTTTTCTTTCTTTTTACAAACTCTTGGGTTTCTCTTTTATGACTTATAGTGTAAAAACATGGATACAACCAAACCTTCCTCATAAAATCACCATCTTTAATTTAATGATCCTTTTCTATAAAGTGTTTGAAATGGTTACAAGTTCATGATACCTTGTTATCAACTTTAGATTTTTCTTATTTTGTATATAAAATTTCCACAATAATAAGTTGTTACCATGTTTTCCTAAACTTCCATCATTCTTGTGATAAGTAATTACACTTCACTATCATAATATCCATTTTCACCCTTTGTCACATTTTTTAATGATTTGAAGTAATTAAATTTGTTTCATGTTCATTACCTCTTAATTTAATTTCCTTTCATTCCACTCTAGATAAACCAAGGTCAAATTCAAGATATAACTTTTATTTTACCTAAATTAATAAGACTCTTAGACACCATGCTCTCTAAGTTCTCTTTTTTAGAAAGCAAGTCCAAAGTTTTCAAATGATAGTCATTTTTAGCACTGATGTTTGGTTATCCAAATCCATATGGAGAAGGAATATAAAAATCCATCAAAAAATTTAAAATCCAAATCATTTTAAATAAAAGGTAATGATATAAAATGAAACATAGAAAGTCAAAAGTCAAAATCAGACCAAAAGACATGATTAATAGCATACCTCCTATCTATAATAAAAAATCAAACTCCATAGTTGGCCTCATGATAGAGCTAAGGTCTATTGGGATGTGGTAGGCTAGTAGATTGGAATAAGAGAATTCAAAAAACTCTATGGTGATACCTAATTTCTCATGTAATTACCCAATCTTCACAGTAGATCAACATATCTATAAGGGGTCTTGAGGAATGGGAAAGACATTGTGATAAGGTAGATCCATTTTTATTTTCATATATATAGCTTTCATGGTATGATATTCATACTTAATTTGTTGACCTAGTATTTTATTGGCTAAGAAAAGTTCTTCAGAGTCCCTAATGTCAAAATTCCTCTTTTTTTTGACAAACATAATTTTAGTTTCTTGACTTAGGTAAAGAGTTTATCTCCCTTACTTTTTCATTCATTTTCCCATCCACCCATATTCATTACCCCCTTGATATGAAATTTTGAGTCTAAAAATCTATTCCTACTTATATATGCCCTCTTCTTCATATCTTAAAAACATGCTAGCATTACCTTATTTCAGTTTTATCTATCCTTAAAACAAACCAACATGCTTGAATGACTATGGATTAATTTATTTACATCATGGATTTACATTTATATAATTAATTTGGTTTATTTACCATTTTCCATTGTTTTACTACCATTTTTTGGACACTTGAGTCCATTTCTATTTTCTTTTTCTTTTTCCATTGTTGGTTGAGGTTAGCTTGTTACTTCTCGCTGACCAATGTTGTTTCCCCTTTCATGAACATTTTCCATTTATGATTGAGTAAGGATTTTTATTTCTTTCATATTGATGTTTGATTACCATTTTAACATGTATACTTGGTTTGACTTGGTGAGTTTGCATTTCTTATTTAAGGCTTACTTGTGTGAGTTTTTCAGTCTTTAATAGCATTGGCCTTTTAGTTACCTAATTTAATCTAAATTTTGACTTGATCATTTGGCCCTAACTAAACATTTTTCACCCTGGCTTGCCAAATTTACATGAATGTCTCATCTACAC
This sequence comes from Torreya grandis, assembly GCA_037957365.1. Taxonomy (NCBI): domain Eukaryota; kingdom Viridiplantae; phylum Streptophyta; class Pinopsida; order Cupressales; family Taxaceae; genus Torreya; species Torreya grandis. Next base: position 76,335 of record JARHVA010004550.1, read on the forward strand.
CATGTCATTTATCTTGGCTTTTTTATTTTTGTTTATTTTTTCTCTTTACTTTTATATGTTTGGGTTTATCGAAACTAATATTTGCACCCTCCATTATTAAAACTAAAAACACAACAAACAACCATCCAATGATAAAGGAAAGTCAAGGTATACATACATTAATTTATTTTTAGTTATTTCCCTTTTAGTCATTTATTTTCAATTATTTTATGCTTTAAGATACAATAATTTTTTAGCTTCAACATTGTGTGTTGCTATGTTATTTCATCAAATCCCCATCCCCTATTGCACCTGAGTGACACATGATGAGATTTTAGTGGTTCATATGTATACACATAATATTTTCAACTTTTATTAATTATTTATGCCTTCTCACTTGTAGAAACCCATTGAGTCTTAATCTCTTTGAGTGCATGCTCTAAGGGGTGCATTGGGAAAGGGTGGGCAGACCATTGGTGCTTTGTAGGATTTTTCCCTATACTACCACTTTATATTAATCTAATCATCTCATAAAAACACTCCCCTAATCTTTGAATCCTCTTTTTCACCATCCTATAGTCATTTTACACCTTCATTATTCCTTCCCTAGTCTGAAACCCTTTATAATAGTTTACATTATAATATCAACCCCATCAACCATGTAATCAAATTGATAAAATTGATTTAGGGTCTAGGTTGGTCCTTAACCGACTTAAACCAAAACATAATTTTTTTTTCAATAATGATATAGAGTTAATTGGGCTGACCTTATCCATGAAAATTTTATAAAGGTTTAGGTTTAAATTCAACTATATATACACATTCATTTTTCCATTTTTGAGAGACAACAAGAGTTAATTATTCATTTGCATTCCTTTACAATCTTCTCTTGCACCATTCTACTTGAGGAGTTATAGATTAAGGTTTACACTTGGAGAAGAATATTATCTTGTTGAAAAGTCTTGGATTCTTTGGCATTTCTTAGTTATTCTTACAAACCACAACAACCTCTTGAAAATCAGCTTTGGCTAAGGGAAGGATTGAGTCTTGATGAGTTTGTATTCAAGATTAGTATTTCTAACTTTACTCCTTTATTTTAGTTGATAGAAGTATCATAAGTAATGGATTTTGAATATATTGCTCTCTCTATGTATTAGGGTTTTACCTATACATAGCTTAATTAGGATTCTTTTATGCATGTTTTCTTTTATGTTTATTAACCCCTAATTTGTGCCATGAACTTTGATGAGCACTAAATTAGACTTTACTTCTCATTTACTTCATGAATATGAAAAAATAGGACATAGATAGGGTTATTACATAATTTTTCTTGATTGGAGGCTTTAAAACCCTCTCTATTAATGTTATTGTGGTAAGAGATCCCTTGGATAGGTCTAATGGATCCATCTTGGTCATGACCCTGAATATTTAATGTATCAACAATAACAAGTGTATGTAGGATTTATCTTCTCTAACCTAGGATTAATTTAATAGATCAATTGCTTTTCCATTTGCATACACCTATCCTTACCAAGACAACTTATTTGATTTATGAATTATGGATGTTCATGAAATGGAGGAGTGAATGATGAAGAGATAAGTATAAGAAATTGATCATGAACCCATAATATGGAGGATGCTGAGAAGCAGAGTGAGAAGAAAATTATGGAATAAGAAAGAAATATGTGACAATAAAAAAGATGGAATAAATAGGATAACCAAAATATAACTACAAATAGGTGTAGGATTAAAGTAGAGGATTTAGAAGAGATGGGATCCAAGAGAGATGATACATAATTTACATAAATTAGATTATTTGGTTGGATTATGAAAATGAATGAAAGGGCCAAAGAGAGAATAAGATAAATATTTGGATATAGAGGATATGTAATAAAGCAAGGAGAAATAGGATACTAGAATAACAATAAAATAGTTAGAGAATAGTGGTATATCATAGTTACAAGAAAGGATATTTTCAAGACTAGGGAAAGAATATTCTTTGGAGGAAGCTATGAATTTTTTTAGGATTATCATAGGTTCATGGTCACAAACACAAAAATAAAAGACAAAACATTCATTTCATGAGTATGCATCCCCTGATCCCAGTTTATCTTCGAAAAAGAGAAATCAAAGTGCAGAAGTTGGGACATGTGGAAATTAGTTTGATTTTTTTATAGATAAATTTGTAAACTTAGTGAAAAGATGTGGAAAACAATAGACAATAATAAGTTATAAGGGGTTGGGTTTTATTTCTAAACAAGTTTTAATATACAAGTAATGTATAGTTTAATGAAGCTAGTAATATTCATTACAAGTACACCAAGAATGATTTTGAACATAGGAATGCTAATTTATTAGACACCATATGATGTGTATTCTAATTTTGAACAACGTTTTTTAACATGTGGCATGAAATAGAAGGTTAAGGGAGTGACCACTAAGTATGTGAAAATGCGTGAGCTCATCTAGGCCTTAACAGGATGAGTTATAGATTTCATACATAAATGATATGTTTTTTCCCTAAGTACTCAATAGGACAATGAGAAGTTAATAATACAATTTGAAATGAATAAGTACACCAGCTAGACCATTTATGATATGAAATACATTTGATAGATAACTAGAGAATCAGTATGAGATTATGATTATAGATTCTTAGGTATCATAAAAAATGTTGATTTCATTTTGGAAGATAAGAATAAGGCAACTTGGTTTGTGGAAGGACTATGATTAGGGATTAGGTTTGCCATTATGTAGTCACATTTCCTTATTAAGGTTTAGATATGAATAACTATGATTTTGGTAGAATAAATTGAATATTATGGAAAGACTCCATCAACTAGCACTAAATTTGAGATGAAAATAGATGACTTTATATTAAAAAAATAGATGAACTTAATGAAAGTAACAAACCCAAGATAGTATTGTGGTGTATGGAGTGTGGTAAGGAATGGAATCATAGGAATGATATTCACAATAAAAATAGAGTACTATGACATATGTAGGGTAGTAAGACATGCATCATCAAAATATCATCTGCTAAAATAATACATTCAAAAATTATAGAGTCTATATTATAATTTTTGTAGGTCACCAAATCATGATGAGAAGAGGTTTTTTTCTCTATAGTAAATAACATAAGACATGACTAAGAATGTATTCATATTTGTAACACATCAGATACCTAATGAAAAGTAGTGATTTCTAGGCCCTAAGGTAGAAATGTCTAGCATGACACAAGGTATTCCTAGGTGGATACCTTCACCCCATAGTATAAACCCTAGGGTCTAGTAAGATGGATGCCATCATCTCCATAGTATCTATATCAATAATCATGGAATGTTTTTATTCCTAATCCATAATAATTAAATTGGGCTCTGTCATCTGCTCAACAACAATATGGAGGATATGATACTCAATGGCAATAGCAAGGGGAATTTGATGGATAATAATCACAAGGTTGGGATTTCTAAAAAATAAATGAGGATATAAAAGTGGGTATTATGGTTGATACTATGGGTTTAAAATAATGATAAATATAAATCTTGTCATCTAATTCAATGTTATTTGTGTTGTGATTACAACTTATTATCATGAAACTTCCCTCTGAATCTTGAAAGGTAGATGTACTCCATCTTGATTTAACCTTTTAAGACCTAGTGAATGTAAATCTTATGTATGTTAAAGAGATGAGTAGATTAAATAAAATAAATAATATGAAATAAATAAAACCACTAATTTGTTATAAAATTGACTAATTTTAAATTTAAAAAAAATAGTAATAAAGTGCAAGTAAGAACTTATCTAGAAAACAACTGACATAGATGATCTGGGTGATAGAAACTAAGGTGGATGTTTTTATGAGTGTCAAAAACTAAATATTATTACTATAAACCATCTTAGATAGTATCACCATAATTTTATAGTAGTACCATTACTGTAAAAGTGGTGTTAGTGTCTTGATATTAGTGGTAATGTGCCCTATACTAGACTATCTTGAGCTTTTGGGTACACCCATGTCTAGATTTTTGAGGTCTCTTCCTAGATGCATGAGTTTTAAAACCTTTTAATTTTCATTTAATGAATATTTTTAGTGATCAAACCCTAATCCTCCATGTATTTATCACATCTAGTTGATATGAGATTAAAATGTCTATGTTAGTAGGGTAGGCTAGACATCCTCAACACCTTGTTATGATAATACTTTGAGGAGAAGTCAAGCTTGATGTAGATCTCCCCATCTAAGTGTTGGTTCAAGTAAAAGTAAAGATAGTATGATATTGGGATTGAGTGCCTTGGATGTGATAGAGACTATAAATCTAAGTAATTTGAGCTTAGGAATTTTGTGGATGGTAGTCTATACAAGTGGGGTAGAATAGGGATTGATAACCTTAATTGTGCACAATATGTTTTGATCTTGAATGTGTATTTTTCATCTTAATTACATATAGTATTTAGAGGTATAAAATTCATGTATTTATATTATTATGATGTTGTTTTAGGTAAAACAAAAAGGTCTAGGTTGACCCTAAGAAGCTCTAGTTTTGAAAATAAATCCATTTGGGGAAAAGAAAGTTAAAGGACATTAGCACCAATTTTAGGACACTATCACCATATGATAATTTCCTTATTATGGAAATAGTGTCCATCTAGTATAAAACTAAGAATGAAGGGTAACGATTATGAAATGAAGGTCTAAGACTACTTTATAGATGACTAGGTATGCATGTGACACACACAAAAGATGGATAAGTCTGAAAATAGGTTCTAGGATAGGTCAAGGGATAAGATAGAGATAAATAGTCTCAAGTAGCACTCTTAACACTAAAATACAAATTTTATGTGATTAAATCCCCCCTTGTATTCTAGAAATGTAGCAAAGAAAAATGACTAGGATAAAGCAAGAAGAAGCATACCTAAACTTACCTAAGAGTTTAAGCCCATGAAGTTGGGTTTGAGTATGTGAAGCATGATCTAGTGTGTGTCATGAAAATAAAACATGAATATATTATTAATTACTTAAGAGATATAAAAAATAATGAAAAAACTAAGTAAACAAGCAAAACTAAGTAAAACTAAGTAAAAAAGATAAAAGAGAGGAAATGAATGAATACACCTCACTAAGTATCCAAACCAATGCATAAACCTAGTGACAAACTATATGTGTATGTTTATATAGAGATTAATCAATGAATAGATTGGATTGAGATAATATATAGTTTTATCCTCATGTGTGGGTGGATTAAGAAGTCAATCTGATTTTGACTCCATCATTTCCCACCCCTACTTAGTGGATCATGACCTATGAATAATTTAGATTTGACTGATGATGTGTCCAACCCTCTCATGTAGGTGGATCAAGAAATCTAATAGGATATGAATTAATCATTGCCTACCCATGTGTATTATATGTAATTGAAACTAAAACTACATAATGTAACTTGAAATGTCTAACTAGGTATGTCAAATCCATGGACACTCAGGTATATTAGGTGGATTTGGGTGACTCGAGAATGCTAACCATTGTATATGGAGTAAAGCATGAGATTGGCATGTAATATAGAATATTATGTTATATATATGAAACATATAGAATGGAATCAAATTTGTCATTCCATCTTATCAACTGATGTGTAAGTGAGTATACAAAAATAATGTGTCACGTACATGCCCTAAAATTTGATATTTGAGCATATGTATTATGGATTGAGTTGTGATAAATTATATCTGAGTATCTAAACTAAATATAGTAATGTTCATACCATGCATGATTCCACAAATATAAGTAAACTAATATTAATATGAGCTAAGTTGGTGTGAATATGAGTAAAACTAAGCAAAATTGATAAATATATAACTGAACCTATGTAAACCTATACTACTCCTTATGTACTTTTCTATCTAATTTATATTTTTATAGAATTGAGGCTACTAAATAGTAGTGACATATCTTGGATAGTAACACCATATGGCACTAGTGTCCCAATTTGTGTTCTAGTATCCTTCTACTCTAATTTTTATGTAACTATATTGATCTATATGTCACTATTTTCTCATTGTGTTTACCTAAGTCTTGTGTTTGTAATATAAGCTTGTGTGTTCACTATTGAAAATGTACTATGAATACATTATATGAGCCTAATATTTGTGACAAACCCCTTTGGATGCCTCCTCTTTTAAAGGTATTTATTCAATCTACGTAATAACTATTCTCAAAAGAAAAATCTATGCAAATTGTGTGTTAGCCATAGCATATATGATAATTTCATAATAATAAAATATAATGTGTATACATAGCATTAATATGTAATATAATCTAAAAGTAATTTTATAATGCATGATGTATGCCATGTATAACATTCACAAGGGTGTCAAAATAGATATAACAATGTATGTAATAATAAATATGAATAATAATTGAGTTGCTACCTAGGGGGATAGGGCATGATGTCCATCATGGCAGCCAAGCAGAGTGGGGAGATGCATAAGTTCCTTCATGGAATCTAAAAACTAGAGTGTGTAATAAGAAAGAGACAAGTGTCATGTCCATGATGCATGCAAGAAAGCATATAGACAACATATATGAGGCACACAATGTAGGCCAAGGGGACATAATATAAGGGACATGGGCACATGTCACTAAATATGAGTAAAACAAGACATAATATTACATGCTCAAATTTAAAGATATGCAATAAAATTAAAATTTGGCTAAATCCACATAGAATTACATTTTCAAATGTCCACATACATAATTAGGAAGGCACACACAAGGAAATGGGCACATTTCCAAAGCATACATACTAAGAATATCAGTGGTGTAGTGAAAAAGAGCAATGGTATATTCAAATGCCATCAAAATAGAAGAAGCATAGAGATACAATCAGTTCTAAACTAGGAAATCTATAAAGGACTATTTTGAATAATTTGGACTTATACCAACTAAAGTGGAGTGGAGAAAATTTTCTCCAAAAATAATTTTCTTATATTCCAAATAAATTGGACCATTTCAAACCATTTGGGCATAGATAATTTCAAATGAATTTGACTATTTAAAATAATTTAGACTTATACAAACTAAAGTCGAGTGGATAAATTTTTCTCTAAATTTTTTTTTTCTATCTTCTAAATAAATTAGAGTGTTTCAAACCTATTGGGCATAGATCATTTTGAATAAATTGGGTTATTTTAAATAATATGGAATTATACCCACTAAAGTGGAGTGAAGAGAATTATCTCTAAAAATAAATTTGTTATATTCAAAATAAATTAGACTGTTTCAAATCATTTGGCCATAAATTAATTTGAATAGATTGGTTTATTTTTAATAGTTTAGGCTTATACCTATAAAGTGGAGTGAAGAAGATTTTCTCCAAAAATAAATTTTGTATATTCCAAATAAATTGGACTATTTCAAACCATTTGATCATAGATCATTTTGATTAAATTGGGATATTTTAAATAATTTGGACATATACCCACTAAAGTGGAGTGGAGAATATTTTTTCCATAAATATGTTTCCTATATTTCAAATAAATTAAATTATTTCAAATCATTTGTGTAAGGCACCTAGAGCATAAATGCTCTGATACCACTTGTTAGGATCCAACTCCTCAATAAGAGTACAATATGATTACCTTGTATAAGCAACTAAACACATAATTATACCAGAATTAACAAGTAACTAGAATTCACAAATGACATAGAATATGAGAGACAATACACAATATTGTATTAATACTCATGCCAGAAGGAAATACAATGAAGATGCCACAATCTTCCACACCTCTCAGATGTATAGATCTCTTTCCCTCAAGAGTTCAATCTCCTACCAAAAATGTTTCCAACACACAACTCAAACACAGAGTTGTTGTTCGCCTCCAACCAGTCAGTAATAACACTGCCAATACACAAATACTCAAAGTACTTCAAGTAGACCTCCCATGAACTTGAAACAACCTGCAACTCAAATGAACTTACTTACCATGTAGAACTTCTCTTTGATCTTGCAACAACCTACAGATCACCCTATTCTTACAATTGGAAGGATCTACCTTGCCTTCCTCTATTTCTCTTCTTGATTACAATACATGCCAATGGGTCTATAAATAGATCCCATACTAAATAATAACTTAGACTTCTAATTTACAATAATTAGACACACAGCTCAAGACTCAAAATAGCCTTTTACATGCAAATAATCGGTTCAACAAACTAACTATTCATGCAATGAATAATTCTAGAACCGCACAGGTGACTGATGTTGGTCTCTATTTGACTGGAGGTGACTGACGTCAGTCGACTCCTGCCAATCTCGGTTGCCCTTTGCACTAAATATGACCAACGTCGGTTGCACTATCGACACTAGTTTCCCTAGAACTCAAAAACCTCTTCCATGTCTACATCAGTTGAATCTTTTAGCTCCAAAACCTAAAAATCTCCCACTTAGAGATAAATAGCTACAACTATACCTGTACCTGTACATCATCTAGTTTGTTTCCTAGCTTTGTATTCCTCTTAAAAATTACTCTTGAAGACCAACCACCACAAATCCTATGGTCCACCTCCTACATCCAAATCACCTACCACATCCACATCTACAAACCCATGTAGAAAAGAACTTGACCCTACATAGCATGTGCACCTACTGCTGGTCCCTCTCAGATATCTAAGAATCCACTAAACTACCCTCTAGTGCTTCTTTCCCAGATTGGCTCTAAACTTGCTGATAACTCCCACTGCTTGGGAAATCTCAGGTCTAGTACACATGTACTCAACCTCATCATGTGAATCAGGACACTGTTCATAGAACTATCCAACCATCAGTGTGCTAACCGATTTCACACAATCATCTAGAGACAAAATCAACCTGTGACCTTCCATGTCTCTAGAACACACTCATGCCAATGAATCTTGCTACTCCTAGATTCCTCTTGACACACCTTTGAACTAACTTTACCTTTAGTTCAGCAACTCCCTGCATATGTGACCCTGAAACAAGCACAACATACAGTAATAGGATAATGTAGCTAATATTATCCAACTTGGTAAAGAGAAACACAATGGTCAAACCTCCATTGTCTTGTAGTTAACACAAGACCATATACCCTGGTCTTCCATCTCACGTGTCCATTCCCACTCTTCTTTATCCTAAAAATCCATTCGTCTCTCAGTGCTTTCTTCCAGTTGGCAACTCCACCAAAATCTCCCATTTGGTTCTTCTCCAAAGAATCACATTCCTCATCCATGCCAAGCTCCCACTATTTCTTGGATTCTACCTGCTCTGCTTCTTTAATAACTTCCTAGTTCTTGACCATCAGTGAGCAACAAGTAGTGTAAAGAAGAGAAATGATGAATTTGAGGCTTACTTACCCTTTCAGTCCTCCATATGGGCATTTGAGACTCCTTGACAGCTTGTTGTTCACCCAAAATCCATCTTAGTGACCGATGCTGGTCACATCTCAGTCTGCACCTGACCGACGTTGGTTCCATGTGACTGCCTCATCATCGACGTCGATTCCGCCTGATCGATGCCAGTGTTTATTTGTCTAGAGTCACTAATGTTAGGCTTCACATAGCCGATATCAGTCCCTTTCTGGATGCTGACATCAATTTTCTAACTGACATCAGTCTCTATGTTTTACTTATGAGTGATAACTTCTACCCACGAGCTCCTTTTAGATCAAACCCTTGTCCATATCAACCTTGCTTTGCTCATAATTCTTTAGCCCCTTATGCTGATCTCTATCTATCATCTTCTCCTTGAAAACCAAGGCTTTCTTATTCTTGTGATGAACATCAGATTTCTCAAGAAATGTCACTTTCTTCTTTTGCTTGCAGAAATCTTGATCCATGCTTTTCAAATCTGAAAGCATACCTTTTGACTCAAGAACATGCATCTCCTTCTTATTCATGTGACCAAGTCTATTAAGCCACATCATCAAATCTACAACTAAAGTAGATAAACTAGAAGGAGAATCAATAATACAAGTAGATAGATAAAGTGTACCTACTTTCTTACCTCTTGCTACAATAAGTGCACCCTTGGAAACTTTCCAAGAGTCAGCTGTGAGAGTTACTGTGCAACCCTCATCACCCAACTTTCCAACAAAAATCAAATTTTGCTTCAGGACTGGGATATGCATGACCTCCTTTAACACCCACGTGTTGCCCACCTACAATTTCAACCTCACTTTCCCTTTGCCAACCATTTGACAAGGCTTACCATCCCCTAAATAAATTATCTCCAAAGTCTTCCTGGACATACTCATGAAAAAATTCCTTATTTGGAGATGCATGGAAAGAGGCATCAGAATCTAAAACCCAAGATTCTACTTTATCCAAGGAACATACTAGAGCATCCTATCCAAAAATACCTACAACATCTACTTCTTTAATTCTTTCTTGTTGATCTTCAACCAACCAACAATCTTTCTTTACGTGCCCTTGCTTTCCACATTTTTAGCAGGTTATTCTGCCATACCTAGATTTGGATCTCCTGCCTATCTTAGACCTTGATCTCCCATGCTCGATCTTCTCTCTTTGCTGACATCAATTTTCTAACTAACATCAGTCTCTATGTTTTACTTGTGAGTGATGACTTCTACCCACGAGCTCCTTTTAGATCAAACCCTTGTCCATATCAACCTTGCTCTGCTAATAATTCTTTAGCCCCTTGTGCTGATCTCTATCTATCATCTTCTCCTTGAAAACCAAGGCTTTCTTATTCTTGTGATGAACATCAGATTTCTCAAGAAATGTCACTTTCTTCTTTTGCTTGCAGAAATCTTGATCCATGATTTTCAAATCTGAAAGCATACCTTTTAACTCAAGAACATGCATCTCCTTCTTATTCATGTGACCAAGTCTATTAAGCCACATCATCAAATCTACAACTGAAGTAGATAAACTAGAAGGAGAATCAATAATACAAGTAGATAGATAAAGTGTACCTACTTTCTTACCTCTTGCTACAATAAGTACACCCTTGGAAACTTTCCAAGAGTCAACTGTGAGAGTTACTGTGCAACCCTCATCACCCAACTTTCCAACAGAAATCAAATTTTGCTTAGGACTGGGATATGCATGACCTCCTTTAACACCCACGTGTTTCCCACCTAAAATTTCAACCTCACTTTCCCTTTGCCAACCATTTGACAAGGCTTACCATCCCCTAAATAAATTTTCTCCAAAGTCTTCCTGGACATACTCATGAAAAAATTCCCTATTTGGGGATGCATGGAAAGAGGCACCAGAATCTAAAACCCAAGATTCTACTTTATCCAAGGAACATACTAGAGCATCCTATCCAAAAATACCTACAACATCTACTTCTTTAATTCTTTCTTTCTGATCTTCAACCCACCAACAATCTTTCTTTACGTGCCCTTGCTTTCCACATTTTTAGCAGGTTATTCTGCCATACCTAGATTTGGATCTCCTGCCTATCTTAGACCTTGATCTCCCATGCTCGATCTTCTCTCTTTGCCTTCCCCTACTTTCAACACTCAAAGCATTCCCTGATGATTCACTTGTGCTTTTCCTATGAATTTATTCATTCAAGATTACACTCACAACATCATCCACTTTTAAGATTTTTTAAGCAAACACAGTATTACTAACTGCCATTACCAAACTATCCCAACTTTCAGGTAATGAGTATAAGATTAAGAGAGCCTTAATTTCATCATCAAAAACAATATTTACTGAATTTAACTGGTTTAACAAACCATAAAAATCACTAAGATGACTATGTACTGATCCACCTTCCAACATTTGCAAATTAAATAATTGCTTCATAAGAAATACCTTATTCGAAGCTGAGGGTTTTTCATATAAATTTACCAAAGATTCCATCAACTCTACCATTGTCTTAGCTTGAGATAAGTTGGAAATCACTGAATGATGCAAGGCTCAACCTTATAGATCCTAGAGCCTTCCGATCAAGAACCTCCCATTCTTCATCCTTCATATTTGTGGGCTTGCATGTAACCCCACCCAACAGTAAGTACAAATATTTTTGATACATATAATCTTCTATCTACATCTTCCATAATTGATAGTTCTTGCCATTAAACTTCTCCATTCGTAGCTTACTTTCTTATGCCATTGTTATACTCCCACTCAAACAGAAACCCCTGTGAGTGACCTATAATCAACAAACACTAACTAGATCTAATACAACCTATTAGTAACCCAACCTCACTCTGATACCAGTTGTAAAGCACCTAGAACATAAATGCTTTAATACCACTTATCAGGATCCAACTCCTCAATAAGATTATAATATGATTACATTGTATAAGCAACTAAACACGAAATTATACCAGAATTAACAAGTAACTAGAATTCACAAATGACACAAAATATGAGAGACAATACACAATCTTGTATTAATACTCATGCCAGAAGGAAATACAATGAAGATGCCACAATCTTCCATACCTCTTAGATGTACATATCTCTTTCCCTCAAGAGTTCACTCTCCTAACAAAAATGGTCCCAACACACAACTCAAACATAGAGTTGTTGTTCACCTCCAACCAGTCAGTAATAACACTGCCAGTACACAAGTACTCAAAGTACTTCAAGTAGATCTCCCATGAACTTGTAACAACTTGCAACTCAAATGATCATACTTACCATGTAGAACTTCTCCTTGATCTTGCAACAACCTGTAGATCACCCTGTTCTTACAATTGGAAGGATCTACCTTGCCTTCCTCTATTGCTCTTCTTGATTACAATACATGCCAATGGGTCTATAAATAGATCCCATACTAAACAATAAATTAGAATTCTAATTTACATTAATTAGACACGTAGCTCAAGACTCAAAATAGCCTTTTACATGTAAACAATCAGTTCAACAAACTAACTATTCATGCAATGAATAGTTATAGAACTGCATAGGCAATCGATGTCGATCTTTGTTTGACTGGAGGTGACTGACCTTGGCTAGCTCCTACCAATGTCAGTTGTCTTTGCACTAAATATGACTAATGTCGGTTGCACTGTCGACTCCAGTTTCCCTGGAACTCAGCAACCTCCTCCATGTCTGCATCAGTTGAAGCTTTTAGCTCCACAACCTAACAATTTGGGAGCAGATCATTTTGAATAGATTGGACAATTTTTAACTCATGGCACCCTTCTGGGCCTTCAGACTGATCATTGATCATTTTAAGTAGCTTCCATTTATAGGACATGTGGAACCATTTGATTGGATAAATTATGGATGAAAACATAATAAGTAATTAACTCATCTACGTAATAAAATATCTTAAGAACTGTTTGTTGTTTATTAGGAAGATCTTCATGAGTAGGTGTAAATATACTAATGGATCAATTTGGTAAATTTCAATATAAAATGATGGATTATCCACTTGTAAGGGGATTAGATATGAAACTTGTACTTGATTCAATACTTTCAAGAAATCTCCAACTATAAATCAAATTGCACTTAACCAGATCAAAGTAATTCTAAATTAGAATCAATTATTTGAAATTAATTGAACTATATTTGAAATAATTTATAATTGGCAAAGTTACATCTTTTTAAACACTAGTTCACAACTACTAGTATGGATTTTTTGCTTTCTCCCAAAAATGTGATGATAGACATAATTTTTATTATCCAATCCTTTTCATCTTTTTTAATTTTATTTATATTACATATACTTGATGTAACATAATCATTTTTTATTTTTGATTTGTAACATAATTCAGAAAATTATAATTAATGAACAATGTGTTGGCAATTGAAAAATCATCTCCAAAGGTCGTTTTAAAAATAACTTCATCCAATTTATTTATGTTTATATTTAAGGGATTATAATATATTATCCCCCAAACAAACATGAAATTTTAACTTGTGTAACCCATGGCTTGAATGAGTATCCTCACATGATTGTCCTCTATCATTGACCAAATGCCAACGTGAGAAAAAGACTACAGTGCCACCTTCAAAATTTCTTTATAATGATATCAAATGTAGTATAACATATTTTATATTTTATAATATTATTTTTTTATTGTATCATTTATTTTAATATATTTTGTTTTGTGCACAACAAATAATAAGTCATCCAAACCCAAAATCAATAGTTTTTTAGAAGTCATTTTTAGCTCCTCCTTTGAAATGTCTACAAATTAATTAAAATGAATCATTTATTAAAAATATTATATTATAAGAAATATAACATTTAAATTTTCTAAGAAAATATTTTACACATTATTAGATTGGTCATTGATGCACTTTTGATTTGCATTTCATATTATAACATATAAACATAATGCATTTTATTTGATGCATTTATTTTTACATTTCCTTAAATCACATAAGGATTCATATAAACATATATATAAATAAATTAATGCTTAGGAACATGTAACTTTACTCATTATATATGGATTTACCATTTCTATTGCCAGTTTTGTAACATACATATGCATATAAATCTTCATATTGAATCCTTATAACTTGACCATAACTTTATCATATTATGAAACAATCTCATTTTTCCATAACTCATTTCTCATAGACATTGATATGAAATTAAGATTGAGAAACAAACATCTATATTATTATAGTAATGAATGTATCAACTGTTCTTATGCATATCAATATATATTTATATGTTTATACAACCCATAACAACAAACAAAGTAGGATTTAATCTTCTAAGCTGAAGTTTATTATCACTAATTTAAAATGGATATACACTTTAATAGTTTAGCCCCCTTCATATACTTCCAATAAGACAAACCAAATTAAAAAATATTTAAATAAATAATAATATAACTTTTTATAGCATAATATACTTTATTATTTTTTATTGATAAATATCACATGGATACTCTACATCAAAATTTAATGTATTGAAGACATAGTATAACACATATTATGTTATTTTAAACTGGGTAATTTAAATATGTAAACAACATTGTAATGGGTAAATTAAACATGTAAACAAAATTTAAATAGGTAAATACAACCACATTAAAGTCTACACAACAATAAAATGAACAACACTTCCAAATCCCAAGCTGATATAAGTCTATATTTTATTGTCTTCTAAAATCTCATGTCCATGAATAAAAATTCAATGGTAATGTGTTTAAATAAATAAAGATAATTAATATGTTATAGACTTGTATGAAATTATATAATTACACAATTTATTGAAAGGGGGTTTCACTTTTTTTGCCTTTTTGTAGTTCATATGGGTGCACTCTTTCATTGAACCTTTGATTCTTTATTCCCTGCAAGGTATTAAATAATATAGTAACTAAAAATTCTCATAATCAATTGATTTGATATTTTTATTTTAAAAATGTGTCTTGTTGTAGAGTTTTACCTTGTGTTATTTTCATGGAGGTAACAACCTACAAAGCTATGTCATGGGCTACTGTGTTGGATACACAAAGTTTTAAAGATGTTTTGAGAACTATTTTAATTGAAACATAAACATATGAATTAATAGTTTGTTAGTATTATAAATAGTTCATGAATAAAAAATTATATAATTGAAAAAATATGCATGATATTATCTTACATTATTCAACTTGTAATGTGTTATTGTTGTTATTATTATTATTATTATTATTATTATTATTATTATTATTATTATTATTATTATTATTATTATTATTTATCACTTGTATGTAATGCCATTAGTGTTATTTGTCAAAATATTGCTAAATTGTTAGGTTTGAAAAATTAAGCATACACATCAAAAGATTGTTAATATCTTATATTTAGAAAATGAAGCATGATTATAAAATAAACTAAAAATGTTATGCACCTGATACTAATCGAAGTGGTTGTTCTTATATTGGTTTCTCTAAAAATGTTATGTCATACAATTTTGAAATCAAACATTAAAAACTATTTGTTCTTCAATTTATATAATGCAAGATAAATTTATTTACAATTTTGTACAAGCATAGATCAATCCAGCTCCTATATATACCCATGGCACATCACATGTATCCAAATTATTGAAATTAGAGATAAGTCTCTCCCAAAAGTAGTTATCTAGTTCATTTTTGAATGGACTTATTATTTTGTGTGAACCAATCATTTGAAATGTTGGTACGTCTTTGTAGATGTCAAAACCTTCCTCTAATTTAAATTGTTATGAATGAAGGATGAAATATTGAAGCTGAAAACAGTGGGATCCTAAAAAAATTTGATACCTATTATATGAGTCCAATCGAATCCATCACTATTTGGACCCCGTAGTATGACACCCATTTCTTGCATGAAATGGAAATCACCAACACACATATTATTGAGAGATGTATGAATACCAAAAAAATGTTCTAGTTTGTGGATGATGAATACATTGAAGGACCCAACAATAAATTTATCAATCAATTCCTAATGAAAATGGCTAAGATTCTCTACTTTAAAAACTTCAATTAGATTCAAAATATCAATAATTATCAAATAGACATTTGGACCAACAATGAACATTTCACTAAACTCTTCTAAAATGGATGGCCAAAGACATGGGGGCCCATAATGGTAGTTGAATATTTCTATATCTATCATAAGAAGTTGACATCCATCACTATATAGATATATTTTCAATATGATTAATGAATCTTGAGGTAATGGTTCCCAAATTGTTTTATTTTTTGAAATACCTTCAATTAGGACACACAAATCATCAAACCTTATCACAATAATTGTATAATGCTCCATTACCTATTTAGGTGTGATTATTTTATCTAGTGGAAGTGTCAAATCATGGTTTATAAAATAATCTACAATTTTTGATAATATGTTACTTTCCATCTTCACCTTTTTGCACCAAGTATCCATGTTGTTATACCTAGGGGTTTTCAAGAAGGAAATAAACCCCTTTTCCAATAAAAATGCTAGTTCTATTTTTTGTTTGTCTAAAATCCCTTGAATATTTCTAAGTGTTGTTGTATAAATTAGATTTAAATATTGTTTATCTAATCTAGGTAAAGTACCAATTTTAAACAAATCAAGTGTCTTATCAAAACAATCCCAAATGAATTGTTCCATGAAAAGAAAACATTTTCTCTCCTGTAGTTGTTGTGCTAAATAGTTCATTTGTGTGAACAAGTGTCTATCTTGTTCATATATTTATTCCATATTTTTTATCATATTTGAATATTATTATAACATCTTAGTTGGATAAGGTCACATGCAGAGCAAACTCATTTTACAAATGAAACCATCTAAATTGTTTCATTGGCTTCATTATTTTGGTTGCATATTTTGTGCACAATATGGAATGGAGTACAAGTTTTTAGAAATATTTCCCTTCTAATAGAACATTTATTTATAAATTATATTGAATTATATTCCTCCTCTAAAATAATTCTCTATTGTGATGTAATTTTGTTTTTTCCATCTTTAATTTTGATGCTTACGGATTTTTTCTCCATCATATATTCTAGGGCTTCTTTTGATTAGATAATACATTGAGGGTTACTTAGATCAAAAGGAATTAAGAAAGCATACTTCATTACAAACTCATTATGTTTTATAAATGAATGAATTATATCATTCACCCCTTTTTCATTTAGATTGATTATTTTTATGTTAGTATCCCCCAATTCATAGAGCTCTACATGTATGTTCAAGGCATAATTACTAGAGGAAATATACCATGCAGAGAATTCATTATGTCTGATCAAAATTTTATGTCAACAAAAGTGTTCTAACCTTTTGCTCGATCTTAGTTTTATCCACTAATGTGAGTACTTGTACGGCCTCTTTCAAATATGCATACAAATATGTTCCCTTTACTTGTCTTGTTTTTTTTAATGTTCTTTCTGTCATGACTATAAGGTATCTTAAATACACGTTTGTATGGTGGCAAGTAGAAGAAGTTATTTACCCTTGTTCATATTTTTATTTCAATATATTTTATATCATAATGACTAAATTATATTTTTATATCAACCCATACATTTTAAGGTTGTCATAACTATTCAAATGAAATCCAAATGTTTCACAAGAAGGAAAAAATTATTTTTTGTCAATTTTACTTTACTAGGTGTAAATTTATTGAAATTAATTCTAAATAGACAAATAATTCCATATTTTTGGTTCCATACTTCCAGTTAGAATTGAATGGAATATTTAAGTTCATCCTTTTCATAGATAAGGATTATTCCAATTGGAGAAGATCATTTTCCTGATGTAGTGATAAACAAGTATATAATCTGTATGCATGTTTGGTGGACTAAACTCAAAATACCAATAATAAAGAGGAATTTTGTCACCATAATTTAATTTTAATTTTTTTATTTTAAGCAATATATCCAAATTTTCTTGGAGTGAGGCCTTCTTTTGCCTTTTATCCAAATTCTCTTAGAGTGAGGCCTTATTCTACCTTTTAAGTATGAGAATTCTTTTCTCTCCTGAAGACAATATATAAAGTAACTAAAATTATTTAAATATTGATCTTTTGTAAGATTCAAGTTTCATATTTCATTGGTTTTGAATTTATTTTGTGATTAAGTATTGATTAATTTTATATCAACAAATGTTAATTCTAAACTACAATACAAAATACATATTAAATCTTTATAATATATACATCAACTCACACTTAAAATAATAAGGTATGACCAAACCAAAAATAAATTATATGTGCACCAACCGATATAATATGATGGATAAAATAATCCACAAATATTTTTTTGAAATGAGAAAGATGAGGGAGAAGTATGTTTCTAACATGCGTCAAAACACCTAGCAATGGGTACCTTTAAGGTATCTCCTAGGAGATACCTTTCAATCATGCACAAGAGTGAATTTTTATTACAAGGAATCTCATAAGAGATACCTTCAAGTTAAATATGATGGTATTACAAGTGTATTTAAATTCCCTTGAAGGAATCTCCTAGTAGACACCTCAAAGGGTTGTGTCATACATTCAAAGGGAAGTTGAATGTATCTCTTGGTAGAACTTTCCTTCACCTTGAAAGCACTATTGGGTGATAACTTGATAACTTTAAGGTAATTATAATACTTGGGAGATAACACACTGGGGATGATAGGCTAATCATGAGAGTGCACATTTTATGTCCTCTTATGCACATGCTCTTTCTACTTCAATTTAGTTTAACAATTTTCCCTATTACATTAATAGTTTTAGATCTGAATAATTACCTTATTTTACCTCTAAAATTTTCCTTTAGCTTGAAGGTCCTTTTAATATCTTCAAGTTATCTCTTAGGATATACCTTCAAGTTACCCATGAAGGTATTACAAGGTCCTCGAAGGAATATCCTATTGGATACCTGGATATTGAACTTATCAAGTATTATTGAGGTTTGTAATATTTTGAAGGTATCTCCTAGGAGATACCTTAAAGTTACCCATGAAGGAATATCCTAGTAGATACCTCAAGTTTAAAATTGTCTAGTGTTATTTATGTGTTTAAGATATTCAATGATATACCTTTTATATATGCAAAAGAGTGGATTTTTCCTTCAAGGTATCTTCTAGGAGTAACCTTTGGCCTATATCTCTAATTTTTCCAATATCAAACTTTCTCATATTGCTTGACTATGTTTGTTTGTGTGTGTAATAGCTACTCAAAACAAACATTGGTTATGAAAATAATTATCTAAAAATAATCCATATTCAAAGGTAAATATTGAGACCATAGGGACTTTCTTTTCTGCTCTACCCTTCCCCCTATTTTGGAAACTTCATGCAGTGAAACTTTCTAAAGGACATAATTTCAAGTCACCCATTAAGATACCTTCATGTTACCCTCAAGGAGATAATTTCAATTCAACCATTAAGGTATTACATGGATCTTAAAGGAATATCCTAGTAGATACCTTGAGGTTGAACTTACCCATTGTTATTGTGGTGTAGAAAGGATTCAATGAGTAAATAAATGTTTCAATTAAAGAAGGTAGTTAAAAATACATTGTTTTTTATGTATAAGGTATTTTGTAGATCTTATCAAGGGGTAAAGGTGTATTAATTCCAATATTAAATGTGAAACCCATAAAAATTAAAAACCTCATAAGATCATCAAGAGAGAGTTGAACAAGGAAAATCTATCATTGCATCATTTTGTATTGAACAAGAATTACACTCAAGAGCATTTGCATACTTTCAAGTAAATATAAGGTGCTTGAAAGGAATTTCCTAGGAGATACTTCGAAGGGTGTTGTCATACATTTAAGGTAATTTTGAAAGTATCTCCTAGGAGACACCTTCAACATGCACAGGAGTGGAATTTTACTTGACCCTAAAGGCACTACTAGGTGATAATGTAAAGGACCTTTTTGGGACTTAGTTTTATTCAAAGAAATTGTATTCAATATTTGGTTTTGATACATTTTGATATGGACTTCTTATTACTTTTTGGTCTCAAGTTTTGTGTTTGAACATTATGTCTGATGGATTTTGGTCTTCATAATTTTTATTCTAGACTTTTGGTCTATAGATTTTTTTGTTTTAAGTTTTTGCATTAGACATTTTGTGTAAACAAATGTTTTGAATGAATTATCTTTTATCAACAATTTTAATATTTGAATTGTTTGTATCGACATTTATTCTAAAAATATTTTCTTAGATATTTTATAGGCTCAGTCATAACACAAAACCCAAACTCCTGATTCTTGACCATCAAAAGCCCACTATACTTGGCCAATAAAGTAGAATACTTCCCAATACTTACTAAGGATACCTGCTAATTAGCCTAAGTAGATTTAAACTATCTAGAAAATAAGAAACACGTGAATGTTGGGAATTTATAATTCACAAACTATAATTTAATGATAAATTATATATACATGACGTGAAACCATTGATGTCTTCAGTGCTCTTAAATGAATTCAAACTTGACTGTCATTCTACATAAGAAAAACCCTAGCTCCCTATGAGATTATTGTAAGTAAACAAGTGACTATTGAAAAGGAGAATTTTTAATAGAGAACATAAAAAAATTAAATCAATGCACATAATTACAATGGAATATTCATCTAAGGAATTCAAGGGATCACTTCTACCATTACCATTTTTATTAAGGGTTTGACCAAATTCAGGGACACAGTTTATGATGCCACCATTTTTGATAATAGATATGTGAAATATTATGAATTATGGGATGTTATAGATTAGTTTGACATATTTTCATTGGGTGGAAATCTATCTTCCTCAAAATTAGTACTCATCATAGACTTGCTAGTACTTAAGAGATAGGGATTACATTCGACTATGGCGAAGCCTAAGGTGATGCCATGCATTGACCTCCTCTGAAACTTATTATTCTTAATAAAGGTTATGAATGATGATTTTTTACACCATATAGGTAACCAAAGGGTTATGGAATGCATACTCATAGTATATTTTCAAAGGTATTTGTCACTACTAGCACTAGTTGCCTATTTTGACAAACACAAGCTAGTTCTATGGAATCAAGATGATATTATGGAAAAGGTCTTAAGTTCATGGATTTTCCCCAAGGAAAACATGACATATAAATTCAATAATACCAATCCAATCAATAATTTTAGGTTGGGAGTGTGGATTAGCATGGCATTAATCAATAATCTATATAGAATGCCCAATACCAATTTCCTCAATTTTGATTGGTACCATTGTTGCATATGATGTTGACTAGTGATGCAATATTTGCCTTAGGTGAAATTATAAGCTAAAATTTGAGAAAACATATCATTTATAAGGACAAGATACCCACTTTTATGGAACACTTCTATATGATGTCATATCTTTTAGACTTTGTAATGGGAATAGTGTATATAGTCCTCAACAAGCTATAGAGACTAGCCATTGACTGTATCAAAAATTAAATTTGTGATCATTTTTATTTTTTTATATATATTCTTATACTAATAATATGGTGAGGATTTTTTAGGATGTTTATCCTAAAGTATGGAAATCAATCCATGGATCTCCAATGCTGATAGATCAATCATCATGAAGACACTTTCTAGAAGATGTGATTATTTTCTATATCCTGACTAAACTATTATCATGATATCTAGGCATAAGGTTCATCCTTTGAGCCTTCCAAAATATGTACCTAATAAATTTGTTGACCAATACATTGCTTTCTAGTTTTGGTGGAGCATTGAGGAGGACCTAATCAAAAATAAGAAGAGCATGGTCTATTGGCACCATATGATCATTGGCAGGATGGTCTACACAATGAGAAATCACTTTGGATATGTGGGAAAAAAAAGATTTATAATTTTCCCATAGTACACATATAAATTGGGATCATCATGGCTACATCAAAAAACACATTCAGGGCCATAGTATCCCCTACCAACACATCCATTATGATTATGATTTTTTATTCATGAACACACAAAATTATGACAAGGTCTTGAAAACGGAAAGGGTTATTGATTTTAAGGAGGATAACTTAACGGTGATTAAATAATAATCTTAAATAATTATGAAGGAATTACATAATATAATGTCACTCTTTACAATATTGACAAAATTATGACAAGGTCTTGAAAAGGGAAAGGGTTATTGATTTTAAGGAGGATAACTTAAGGGTTATTAAATAATAATCTTAAATAATAATGAAGGAATTACTAAATAATAATCAGAGTTTTGGAAGGACCAACCCATATAGCAGTCCAAGGAACAAGGAGATCCATCATAGGATCTTCCTTTCAAGTTGAAGGCTCTCAATAAAGAACCATGGGTGAGTGAAGCTAATCCTATGGGATATCCAAGAGACCCCATCAATCTATATGCCTCTAATGAGGAAGAGAAAGGATAATATCCCTTAGCTTTCAGTGCAATTGAAATACATGTGACTACCACCCAAGAACAAGAGTCTATATTTTTAGGGGTAGACACATAGGAAGAAACTACCCCAGTTTAACAAGGCTCCTCATCATAGCCTAAGACTACTATTTTTTACAAAATAAATCTCGGGACTTCCCCCACAAGTATTCCTATAATAAATCAATCTCAAATCTTGCCTATAATGCCCTAATAAGTAGTAGTGTAGGAGGATGAAGAAGATTCTAATGAAGAAGCGAAGTTGGATAAAGACAAGGGTTTGAGCCTCAAAGCTTATAAGTGGAAATCAACATTTGTGGAAGACACAATAGGTAAAAAGGCTGTGTCTATAGAGACCACCTCCTTACTCTTTTCTTCTATTCCTATTTTTGTATCTATGCCAATTTCATCAGTGTTGAAGACTTCCAAGGTGGAAGTTGTTACTTCCACTATTGATGATCCATTAACCACCTCCTCTTCCTTGAATTTTCCTCTACTCACCCAAATAATTGAGAAGGATGCTACCACTATTGATCTACCTTCCACTACCTTTGATCGATATTCCACCACCATGCCATCCACTTTCATCATGGTCACTTCTAGTATTATTTATGGCACTACCATGGTCAGATCATTTTTAAGGAAAATGGAATCCAATAAATTGAGACAACCATGGATACTCCCTAATTCCATGTCTCATCCATGCAAATCACTCTCCCCATGCCATTCACTACTCCATCCTAGGTAACCATTGTCACTAGCTCAAGAAAGGGTAAGAAGACAAAGACATAAATTATCACAATCCATACACTACCCTAGTATGGAGGTTTGGATTGGTTTAAGATTATTTGGCCTTCCTTGTCTGACATAATTATCAAGGCAACAAAGAAGTAACAACTAGGTAAGGAATTTGAAGAATAAGATATGGTCAAAACCAAAAAGGAGATAGACCTCAACCAGTTGATAATTCCACCATGGGTCACTGATTTAAGGGTCAAGACCTCTCAAATTCCCAAATTCAAAATAGCAAATCTCCCATCTATTACAACTTTGTTTGATAATCCATCTGGGAGTATTCAAAGGGTAAGGAAAAAGAATCAAGAAGATGATGCTAGTAGAACATTATTTTTTTAAGATAGATAAGAGGTCTTTTCTTTGAAAAAAAGACAAAAAAGACAATTAGGGCAACCCCCTATAATAAATAATTAAAATATCTTATCCAAGAACATAAGGATGCCATGGTGGCAATTCATGAATGCATAGAACTAGCTAGACAAGAAATAGAGGTAGAATTGTAGCAAATAAAAGAACAACAAAAGATAGTTCATATCCCAACTAGTAATGAAGTTAAGGTCTAAGAGGTAGCATCAAAGTGCTACAATTATTTAGAGGCATTATTTTTTATGTAGGGTGAATTAGCCTGCCATTTTGCCAATACTCATAAATTATTTACTTCTTTGAAGTTTGACAAGAATAATTTGAAAATGTTAATTGTTTACACAACTAATAAGGATAATATCCACCTAGATATCATGACACCATTAGAGGAATCCAATGCACTCAACTTGGTGGTCATCAGGATAAAAGAGGCTAGGGAATGGGTGACAACATTTGGGGCTTTGGTCTCCAAATATGAAGAGTAGGAGGCCCTTATTATTAGAATTATGAATGATTTAAATCTTTCCAAAGTAAATGATGCTATAGTAAAGTTATTAAATAAGATGAACTTTGATCAACTTATTTAAGAGGCTTAAAAACCTTTTATTCAAAGTCTACAAGGACTACCATTGAAAGAAATAAAAGTTGAGTTGATCTTTTCTAGGAAGAAGGTTACTAAAGTTGAGATATTTAAGATCAACTTCTAAATGAATAAAAAAGAGCATGAAAGGTAATAGGATAGGTTGATAGGACTCATAGACCCCCTATTTTGAATTTGGACATAATTTTGTAGTAACATGATTTATCACATAAATTATACCTTAAGATAGAGGCGAAGAAGAAGCAGACTCAAGCTACCACTTCCAGTTTTAAGTTAACAACCACAGTTATAATGCCAATTACAATCCATATATCCATTCACAAATCAACACAACCATGAAGGGCTAAGTTTTTACATGTACATTAGTGGTGTATATTTCTATATTTATAGTTTTATTATATTTCAAACCATATTTTAAATCTTCTTATTAATTTTTGTAAACATGCACACATTGCATGATTTTTGTAAAGGCTAACATAAGTTATTAACAACTATAAGATAACTCTATATGATTTTTACCATAGTTAGAACTAAATTCATATCTATGATATGTAATCTATCTATCATGTACTTGGAAGGTGAGGTGACCCATTCCCCAAGTCTATTTAAACACATGTAACCCATAGTTTTGAAGGATTAGAGAATTTTCAATATACATGAGCAGGTAAGTTTTAGTTTTCAACCCATGTGTTTGTGTATTTTATTTCCAATGTTTGTGTAATTTAGATTATTTATTTAGTTGTATTATTCAATAACTTTTAGTGTGAAAATATGTGAATGAATTCTTTCTTGTCTTGATTGATATGATAGTCTTAGATGTGAAACAACTATTGATATATATGATAACACCCTTCCAGATATATATTACAAGATTACTTCAAGTGCATTATCATACATTGAAGGGAACATTGAAAGTATCTCATAATAGATACCTTCAACTTGAACAAGTAGAATATTACTTTACATGGAAGGAACTACTAGGTGATATTTTCAAGGCCCTTGTAATACCATCAAGGGATCTCCCATGAGATACCTTTCAAACATGCAAAATAGTGGATTTCCCCTTCTAGGTATCTCCTAAGAGATACTTTTCAAACATGCACAAGAGTTGATTTATCCTTCAAGGAACAAGTGGAATTTTATTTTACATGGAAGCCACTACTAGGTGATATTTTAAAGGCCCTTATAATAATTTCAAATTATCTCATAGGAGATACCTTTCAAACATGCACAAGAGTGGATTTCCCCTTCGAGGTATCTCTTAGGTGATACCTTTCAAATAGGCACAAGAGTGGATTTCTCCTTCAAAGAATAACTAGAATTTTCCTTTACATGGAAGGCACTAAAGGGTGATATATTGAAATCCCTTGTAATACCTTTAAGTTATATCCTAGGATATACCTTTAAAATATTCACAAGATTAGATTTCCCCTTCAAGGTATTTCCTATGAGATACCTTTCAAATAAGCATAATAGTGGATTTCACCATCAAGGAACAAGTGGAATTTTCCTTTACATAGAAGACACTAATGGGTGATATTTTGAATGCCTTTGTAATAATTTCAACATATATTATAGGATATAACTTTAAAAATGCACAAGAGTGGATTTCCCCTTCAAGGTATCTCCTAGGAGATACCTTTTAAATAGGGAAAAGAGTGGATTTCTCCTTCAAGAAACAAGTGGAATTTTACTTTACATATAAGGCACTACTAGGTGATATTTTTAAGGCCCTTGTAATACCTTCAAGGTATCTCCTAGGAGATGCATTTCAAATATGTACAAGATTGGATTTTACCTTCAAGGTATCTCCTAGGAGATACCTTTCAAATAGTCACAAGAGTGGATTTTATCCTTCAAAGAACAATTTGAAATTTGATTTACATGGAAGGTACTACTATGTGATATTTTAAATTCCCTTGTAATACCTTAAAGGTATCTCCTAGGAGATACCTTTAAAACATGCACAAGAGTAGATTTCCCCTTTAAGGTATCTCCTAGGAGATACCTTTCAAATAGGCACAGGAGTGGATTTATACTTTAAGGAACAAGTGGAATTTTCCTTTACATGGAAGGAACTACTATGAGATATTTTAAAGTCACTTGTAATACCTTAAATGTATATCCTAAGAGATATTTTTCAAGCATTCACAAGAGTGTATTTCCCCTTCAAGATATCTCCTAGGAGATACATTTCACCATCGAGCCTTTGATCAGATAGCTCAAGTGATGTTAAATGTCTTACTTGCAAGCTCTTGTGGTATTTAGATGGATGAAATGTGGTATGGACATGCATCAATCTCAAATGAACCTAAATGGAACACATATTAGTTTTAAGGGCTACTCAAGTTTCATTTCTTGTGAGAGTGATGTGTGCCCCCTTTGGGCCCATGCAATTATGCCACATGTCATCTCTATGAAGCTATATCTTGAGATCTATGAGATCTCCTTTAAAAAATACACTTGTCTCCATTTGAGCCACATAATTAATGAAAAGTTTCCAAAAATTTTCCAAAATATTTATAAAGGTGATACCTATCAAGGAAAGCTCTGATATCCTTTTGAAGGTGACACCTACAAAATAAAGCTCCAATAGCCTTTTGAGAGAGCATATGAAGGTGACACATATCAAGGAAAGCTCCAATGGTGAATCAAATTTAAATTATAACTAAATTGGAATTTTAATGCAATTAAATGCCAAAAATAGTATCTTAAAGTTCTTCCAGACACATGCAAATTTGATGAGCTCAGCATTAATATGACATGAACCAAAATTGCCATTTATTATACATTAATAAAAAAATCTCTAAAAAGGATACTCAACTCATATATTATTACCTACATTTTAATTTGAATATATATGTATTTTTTCTCTATCTACTAGTTGCCTTCTCCCACTACAACAAAGACTTGAGATATTCATAGGTTATACCCTAGCCACCATTTTTAGAGCTTAAAAATTATATAAAGATATAGAAAGATATTGGTTACTACATAGAATATTGTAAAAATGGCATAAGAAGGTGTCACCACCCTAAGTAAGATCACCTCTTTCATAAATGATGACTTCATATTCTAGTATGGCAATTCAATTATTTTCAAAGATGTGGAATTCATCCTCGAGGCCATAAACTTAGGAGACATGCATTATAGTAGAATTTAATTGAATGTAGAAGCAACTAGGGTAGCTGATATGGTTGATACAATGCCTCACATAATCTAATTGGCCTTGGACATTCTTGAAATCAATGCTACCAATCTCTATAAGGCCACAATAAATTGAAATGTCATGTCATGTGTTGACCTAGTCTATGGTATCTTTGGAAGGATGAGATGTGAGGATGGGTTACCCAAATCAATGAACCAAGGGATCTTAACCTCCTTCATATTAGGTCCAAGATTTTAAAATTATTATGACCTTCCTTCCCCATAAATAGACTATAACTAGAGAAAATTGACAACTGGTATGAGGTGCACTCCCCAGAGAAGGTCTTGACATCATGCATAATAAACCTGACTAGATTTGTCTTCATAAATGACCAAGGGAATTACCTATTCTTCAATTTAAGAAAGGAGTCAGGATTGGCTTGTCCCTACTAAACATAATATATGGAAATACACATATTGGCTATGTGGACAAAAGAACTATCTTGTTACTGTAGATAATGATAAAAGATCAATAGATTCCCTCACTTTGAGACACCATCAAAAACAACTTGATATATGTGATGAATGAAACTTGAAATAATGGTGCCCCATTCTACATAATGAGTTACCTATTGGATACAATCTATGAAACTACCCAACTAGGCCTGAATTCATGGTCTATTGAGCAACAAGAGTCATGCCCCAGATATTCTTTATAATACACATTCACCACTTTAGGTGAAATAAAAAGGTAATTATAAAAGATTTATACCCAATTGTTTATAAATCAAACATTGAGTGTGAGATGTCAAGGGTTCCCCTAGAGGTCAAACAAACACTAAAGGAAATGGGAATCTATTGGATTATCCAAATTGCATAGTCATTCAAATGGAAGGAGTACTATTGGCTCCCCTTAGGTTACCAAGATATATACCTATGAAAATAGCTGAGGAAGAGATGGTTTATCAACTACTACATGGAGTTGATTGAATCTTCAAAAATAAGAAGAAACAGTTGCCCACAAGATTCCTTACAAGTTAGGGAGGACTAAGATCACAAAGTGGTATGATATCATTATGGTTGTAAGGCACAAGGACTCATACCTATTACCTAAGGATGATTTCAAACCTTGTGACCTAAACAATGTCATTTTCAAGCATATTTTTAAGTTTCAAAAGGATGTGATAATGTAATATAAGCACCAAAAATAAGTGCATGAATGGATATATAGGGATGCCATGAATGATGAGCTGGTCCTTAAAAATGCTACAATAAATAACATTAAACTAGACATGAGGTTCGATAGAGAGAAGAAGAAGGAAGATATTATAAATCCTCAATCACCGCCAACTCAAGGGATCATGTTAAATGCATATTATGAGGAGAGACAAGAAGAAGAGGAAGAAGACAATGTTACATTAGGAACAGACCACACAAACCTCCACTTCTTCCCACTTCAAGTGGATAGAGACTACCTCCAAGCTCTAAGTAAGGAGGATAAAGTAGCCATCATGACCACTCCTAAGGTCCTAAATTTATCTTTTCATTTGCCATGGGAGATAGCCTATAGAGCATAAGCCAACTTGACTCTGATGTCATTTATCTTGAAGAACTTTAACAAGGCATAAAGCTCTATATGGAAGAGTTGTAGGCATTAGCTAGAAAGATATAAAAAAGGTCTAAAAAAGAAAGAAGGAGCCTAGGACTACCATGAGAGGAGTAGTACCTCCTCCATCACTTTTTCAATAAAATGTAAAGGCTACAAGGACACAACATGTCATGTCCCCTTTTCAGGTGGCATCTTCAGACTTGATGATTAGCCTATTATGCGACCTTCGTAGGCTGATAGGATGGATAGAGGGTCATGATGGAGCTTGGCTTGGCTTTGATTAGCAAAATTTATATAGTTGGCTTTCATTTAGGCTTTTTTGGACACATTTTCCTAAGCTCCTATTATTTAGGGATATTTGACATGTAGCAGAGCACCCTTATTTTAGTATGATCATGTGCAGAATCACTCCCTGGTTCACCAACTTTAGATGGTTTGAGGATCCAACATGTATTGAGGGAGATATTAATATTTGATTTATTTAATCAAATATTAATTATTTGTTCTAATTTTAATTAGAAACCCTAATTCTAATTTAAGAAAACCCTAATTAGGGAAAGCATATCTTTTTGAGGGTATAAGGGTTTCTCATGGGAGAGAATTGAATTATTCATGATTATTGTTTTGAAGACAAGTTTTGCTAAGGATTTTCTTGAGAAGATTGAGCCAAGGTTTCCAGTATTCTATCTACATTGAAGAATGTGCCCTCTTCAGTGTGTGTGATTTAGAGGCTGTGAGATATCCGCTGATTTATTACCAGGTTGAGAGATAACTTCACACAGAAGTTATCACAGGTATTTATAGGGATTTATTTTATTAGGTTTTCTTAATTTAGGGTTTTGATTCAGATATTACACAGATCAAAGATATTCTATATTAGAGCTATATATCTTGAGATCAAGGATCCAAAAATAGGTTGTGCTATATTGGTGGCCGTATGAAGTCTGTACAGTTTTGTGTGAATCTATATGCATCAACGGAAAGTTTAGACACCAACATCAACAGGCAGAGACCCACAAAGACTGACATCGGCCAACCCTTCAATAGAGTCGGTAGGTTAACGACCCCAGTTGACTGATGATGGCAGTATAACTAACGTCGGTGACTATGTTTTGACACAGCAGATTGAGATGTACTAGATCCAAATTTATTTTCCAGTTTGTGGAATACTTAGGCTATTGAGGTTGTATTTTTAATATTCTTTTATATACTTGATAGAGGACATCTATTGTAATCATCTAAGTGAATAAATAAGAGATTATACTATGGTTTACTATATCTATTTGAAGATATTTTTCATGAATAAAGATAAGCAATTCAATAATATTCAGTTTCAGATTTCAAGGGAAACAAGGGATATTACAGTGGTATCAGAGCTTTTGTTCTGGTATCAAAAGGGGACATTACAGTGGTATCATAGATTTGTTCTAGTATTAGAAGGGGACATTACAGTGGTACCACTGTAATGTCCCCTTCTGATACCAGAATAAAGCTTTGATACCACTATAATGTTCCTTACTTAGGGTCTCCTTTTTTGAACAAAAGATTTGATACCACTGTAATATCCCTTACTTAGGGTCTCCTTTTTTTAACAAAAGCTCTGATACCACTGTAATATCCCTAACCAATAGGGAATATAAAAAGATA
The DNA here is from genome assembly GCA_037957365.1 of Torreya grandis. NCBI lineage: Eukaryota > Viridiplantae > Streptophyta > Pinopsida > Cupressales > Taxaceae > Torreya > Torreya grandis. The sequence continues at coordinate 107,253 of JARHVA010004550.1, forward strand.
AAAGCTCTAAACAAAGATATGATTTTGTAGAATAAATTCAATTAAATAGATAGATAGTAGTATAATCTTTCAATTGGCTAATCAGTGCTCTTATTATTCTTCAGAGTGATTACAATATTGAATCTCTGGCATGCATATAAAGTAATACAAATTTTGACTCAAAACCTGGTCTTTTACAAATTTGGACAAAACCTAAATTTGTGCAGCTCTCAAGTTGCTGTGTCAACAACATAGTCACCGACGTCAGTTATTCTACCATCGTCGATCAATATTCTACCAATGTCGGTCTCTGTCAGTCAGCTACTCTGCCGATGTCAGTCTGTAGTTGGCTGATGTCAGTCACTGGGATGTTGATGTCAGTTCCTACATCCCCTGTGGTGTTGTCTGGCCTGCCGCTGAATGATACGGAATTACATAGATCGATATAGATTTCGTACAAATAAGATAATATGCTATGGCCTGTATTCTAGATACCTGATTTGAAGATCTCTATTTGTATAATTTATTGAATCAAAATATAATGAAATAAATACTTGAAATACTTGTGATAACTTTTGTGTGAAGTTATCTCTCAAACCTATAAACCTCTGTGATAACTTCTATATGAAGCTATCTCTCAAATCGGCAATAAATCAGCTAATATCTCACAGCCTTTGAATCGCACACACTGAAGAGTGGACGTTCTCCAATGCAAATGGAATCTTGGAACACTTGGCTCAGTCTTCACAAAAGAAATTCTTAGCAACAATCAATATCAATATCAATGGATAATTTGCCTCCCTCTAATAAGAAACCCTTATATCCTCCAAAAAGATGCACTCACCCTAATTAGGGTTTCATAATTAAGAATTAGGGTTTTTCAATTAAAATATGCTAAATAATTAATATTTGATTAAATCAATCAAATATTAATATCTCCCTCAATACATGTCAGATCCTCGAACCATTCAAAGCTGGTGAACCAGGGAGTGATTTCGCTAATGATCATGCCATAACAGGTATGCTTCATTGAATGCTAACATTCCCTATATAATAGGAGCTCAGACAAATGTGCCCAAAAAAACCCAAATGAATGCCAACTATAGGAATTCTGCTAATCGAAGCCAAGCCAAGCTCCATCATGACCCTCTATCCATCCTATCAGCCTATGAAGGTCACATAATAGGGTAATCATCAACTCTGATGATGTCGACTAAAAAAGGGGACATGACACAATAGGGTCCCAATATAAGTAATTTCCCATTACCTTTTGTCCTAATTATAACCACTTCTGCTTCCACTTACATATTTTATCCCCCCAATATTGCCCCTCCATTGGCTTCATTATATTCAACTTTTTCAACCATTTCTACCCATTCCTCAATTGATACTAGCATGAGTCAATCTAGAACTTTAATTAGATTCACTTTCCCCCACTTTATTTCTCATGCCACCACACATATAGCTTCTTTTTAGGTATTCACAATAAGTGCCTCACTTTTTATTGGTTCCCCTATGCTTTTGAAGCCATTGAGACCCATTTCCAAGCAATTCACCTTTCAAAGGCCACTTAACATTACCACAACTATAAAAATGAGTGTTCCTCTAAAGTTACCTTCATTCATCTATAACATGGGCCCTTCCAAATCCCTATTTAACACACTTGGGTAACTAGAGCCAACAAACTTATACATACTTACTTTATCTTTGGCCTCTTCTTCAACCTAAGCACCCCCATTATAGCCACCTCTAACATAGCCAACACCTACTACTTACTTAAATTGGGTCAGATACATTATATAGATGTAGTCTTCTTTACTCCTCAATTTGGGATGAGGTTTGATATTGCCACAAGCATGATGAAGAGGGTGGTTAGAAGGTAGGTTGAGTATTTATATTCAAGCTCAATTATGGTCTATTAGAGTGAATAATCTCTCTTCAATTTGACAAGGAAGAGGAAGAGTGGCCACAAAGAGGTAGAAGAATATGTAGAGGACCCTGTATCCTTAGTTCAAGCTCAAGCAAAGTCCATGTTTTCCTTGATGAAGGGGATGTAGAAAGAATTGAAAATATTGAAGGAACAAGCATTGCCAATAGTTCCAGATGGCACTATAATGCAAATAATAAATGTGGTTATCAATTTTTTGAAATTGTATAAAATCAAGAAGAGGAGGTCAGAAGATGGGGTCTTGTAATCCAAGGTGGTCATCAAACTTGACCAAAAACTTATACTCTATGATGCCAAGTTGGAAAACCTAGATAGAGTTGCAAGAAGTAATAAGATCATAGACCTCAAGGTTTTACCACTTGAGGATATCATTCTTGGATAGACCATCCTAATTAACATGAGGAGGATATTGAAGAGGTGGCTTGATCAGATAAAAGATACAACTACATCCTTGGATAAAATTAAATTCAAGATTGCCTTACTATTGAAGGTGGGTTTCTTCATGGATGACCAAGAATTTAGGGTCCAAATGAAGGTGTTTGTAGCCAAATTCTATAAAAACATTACCAACACCAAGACATATACTGAGGTAATGAATATTGTGGCATTTGCTAACCAAAGGCTAGAAAATGCAAGGGCCATTGAAAAATCATTAAGGCTTGTGTTTTTAACACATATAAAGATCATCTAGGAGATGTTGTAAATATTGTGATTGATGTCAAAGGTCTAGCATTATTAGTGATAAAGGCCACATTGCATTTAATATTGTTTGTAATAGATATATCTTGGCTAATGTGTGTTAATATTTATTTAATATTAATGAATATATTTTTGGTTGTATATGAGATAAAAGAAGGGCCCCTGGAGAAGTCTAAGAGTCATGGGGTAAAGACATAATAATAATGGGATGCATTTTCCCATGAAGAGTCATCTTGGGGAATTTCAAGACTCACCAAGTGAAGACAAAAGAGGAAGGGTTAAATTTCTCATGAAGGGACACTTTGAGGAATACAAAAAGTCGCCAAGGTAAAGATAAAAGAGGGAAGGATGCTTTTTCTCATGAAGGGTCACCACATGAATTTTTAAAGGCAAGGATATGAAGGGTCATACAAGTTTGGCACCATTTTCCATGAGGATTGAAGGGTCATAAAGGGTGAAGGCCAAAGGTCATTTGGAGATCTATAAATAAAGGCTTGAGAAGCCATTTTTAATATGTGAGATAGAGGTTGATTTGATATTGTAATATCTAGCTTAGAAGAGCATTTTGAGAGATGAGTATGATCTGTATTTGTTATATATAGTTTAGAAGAGCAAAGGGATGTTGTAATAAACTATCATTTTTTGAGATAGCAACATTGAGAGATGGTTGTCTAGTATACACAAAGGGGTTGGTACTCTATGGGTTGGTGCTCAGCAAAGGGGTTAGTGGTCTTGTGGGTTGGTGCTCATGAATTGTTGTTGTGTTGGTGCTTAGTAAAGGGGTTGGTGTTCCTATGGGTTGGTGCTCACAAATTGTTGTTATGTTGGTGCTCCTGTGGGTTGGTGCTCATGAATAGTTGTTGTGTTGGTGCTTAGAAAAGGGTTTAGTGCTCTTGAAAGTTGGTTCTTGTGAATATTGTTTGAGTTGGTGCTCATTCATATAATTGAAATTATTCTCCATGGTTTTTCCCACATTGAGTTTCCACGTTAAATCTGGTGTCTCTCTTTATCTTGTGTGGTGTTTATTGTTTTAGTTTTATTGCATATCTTGAATGTTTGGTTAAGTGGAATTTGATTAAGGGAATGTTTTATAATATATATGATATACTAATTCACCCCCCCTCTCAATATATCCCATGCTTAACAATTGGTATCAGAGTAAGTTCCTTTAGAAAGGGTTTAATAGCTTTAAGTTAGATCAAGGAAAAGCACAAGATGGCCAAGTAGCAAAAGAAGGAGAATCAAGAGTTGAAATCTATGGTTGAGGCTCTTAAGGAATAGGTGTGTATCTTGGATTCTAAGTTGGCTATAGAAGTAAAAGAAAATAAGATATTTATTTAGGATCTTTAGAATCAGTTAGAGGTTGAAAATTCAAGTTTGAAATCAAGAGAAAAAGAGTGTAATTATTTGAAGGTTGAGTTAGGTTCTTTAAAGGATAATCATGAGAAGATTATAATAAAGGTTGAGAAAGATCATAAAATATTAGTCTAAGGAAAGAAAGATGCAATTTTTGAAGGTGAATTAAAGACGCTGATCAAGAAGACCAATGCTTTTAAGTTTTCAAATTATTTTCATGGCCATTCTTTTGTTTATCATCATGTTGGTCATAGGGCAAGAGACTATATGAGGAGAAGTAATCAGTCAAAGGGAGATCTCAGTCACATTCAAAAAGAAGGTATGAGAAATGTTGTTTGATCTTATTGTCATAAGGTTGGCCATATTGCTAAATTATGTCCAAAACAAGTAAAGAGATCTTCAAAGTATGTCAAAGGTTACAAAGCCTCTAAAAGATATGAGAAGAGTCAAATTCAGGTTTGGAGACCTAAAATAGTAAAGGTTGATAAGGTTGAGTTTAAGAGTGAAAATAAATTACTTGTTATAGTAGATAAAAAATTAGATAGGAAGGAATGTGAAAAATCTCTTTTTACATTTGAGCATGAGCTTAGTTAAGATAAGATAGTTGTAAAAGTTGAGAAGATGAAAAACATCATAAATGTTAAGGTTAGTAAGTCAAAAAGGTTAGACATGCTTAAACAGATTCTAAGAGAAAGACACAAGGAAGAAACATAGGAGATGTGGGAATCTCTTGAGATTTATTTCCATAAACCTTTGTGTGGGGTGTCTCTTATAGGCTTCAAGGAGACACTTTTAAGAAAAAATTAAAGCATGGTGGATGCTATTGGGTCTTGGCTATGTTGCATGACAAGAAGGTGAGTTGATAGATTAATTTGTATATCTTTTGAGTGAATAGATTTTTGAAGAAAATTTTACATTGGCGTTAAGGTTTGAGGCTATTAGAAAGATTCTTGCATATGCAGTGTTTAAATGTTTTTAAGTGTTTCAAATGATTATGGTCATAATAAATTAGAATGTTGAAAAAGAGATAATAGTTTCAAAAAGAAAGAAAAGGATACTCATGTAGATTCAATCAAGAAAGATCAGAGTTTCAAAGCCCCATTCATTAAGAAGGTTCAAACATGTTCATGGCAAAAGAAATACCCTGAAGATTCCATGTTGGTACAGACAAATTTGCATGTAAGAAATGAAGATCAGCTATGGTTCATTGATATCGGATGTTTGAGGCATATGACAGGAGATAAGAGTAAAGAAGATCAATGGTGGCATAGTGAAATTCAAAGATAAAACCACTGGCAAGATAGCCAGAAAAGGTACTTTGAGTTTGGATAATGGTAGAACCAAGACTAAGAATGTTTTATAAGATAATCTATTGAGTGTAAATCAAATATGTGTTCAGGGATGCACATTAAAGTCTCATGCAGAAGGTTGTGAGATTAGAAGAAAATATTCAAATGAGTTGATTGCAGATTCTCAAAGGATAGGTAATGATTTATCAGATATCTTCTCAAAGACATGATCAAAGGACACATTCAAATATTTGTAAGAGTTGGGAGTAATTGTTATTACTTCCTACCATTGATGCTTAGCATCAATTGAGGGGGAGCTAAGTGTTAGCTCTAGGTAGGCCCTTTTATCATTGATGTCAAAGGGGGAGAATAAAAGGTAAAGGTACAGGTGTAGAAATAGGTACAGGGAATAGGTATAGGTTGCTACAATAAGGGGGAGTTACTGTATGTTTTTTGAATGATAGTATGTGTAGGTGACAGGATGTGGCAATTTCAGGATTGAGGTTGCCATCAATGACAAAGGGGTAGATTGTTGGAAATATTGTCATTAATGTCAAAGGTCTAGCATTATTGGTGATAAAGGCCCCATTGCATTTAATATTTTTTGTAATAGATATATCTTGGCTAATGTGTGTTAATATTTATTTAATATTAATGAATATATTTTTGGTTGCATATGAGACAAAAGAAGGGCCCATGGAAAAGTCAAAGAGTCATGGGGTAAAGACAAAATAAGAATGGGATGCATTTTCCCATGAAGACTCATCTTGGGGAATTCCAAAAGTCACCAAGTGAAGACAAAAGAGGAAGGGTGAAATTTCTCATGAAGGGACACTTTGAGGAATATGAAAAGTCACCAAGGTAAAGACAAAAGAGGGAAGGATGATTTTTCTCATGAAGGGTCACCACATGAATTTTCAAAGGCAAGGATGTGAAGGGTCATACAAGTTTGGTGCAATTTTCTAAGAGGATTGAAGGGTCACAAAGGGTGAAGGCCAAAGATCATTTGGAAATCTATAAATAAAGGCTTGATAAGCCATTTGTAATATGTGAGATAGAGTTTGATTTGATATTGTAATATCTAGCTTAGAAGAGCATTATGAGAGATGAGTATTTTTTATTTGTTATATCTAGCTTAGAAGAGCAAAGATGAGAGAGGAAAGAGATGTTGTAATGAACTATCATTTATTGAGATAACAACATTAAGAGATAGTTGTGTGGTATACACAAAGGGGTTGGTGCTCTTATGGGTTGGTGCTCATGAATTGTTATTGTGTTGGTGCTTAACAAAGGGTTTGGTGCTCCTATGGGTTGGTGCTCATGAATTTTTGCTATGTTGGTGCTCAGTAAAGGGGTTGGTGCTCCTGTGGGTTGGTGATTATGAATTGTTTTTGTGTTGGTACTCAATAAAGTGGTTGGTGCTCCTATGGGTTGGTGCTTACAAATTGTTGCGTTGTTGGTGCTCACCAAAGGGGTTGGTGCTCCTATGGGTTGGTGTTCATGAATATTTGCTATGTTGGTGCTCAGCAAAGGGATTGTTTCTCTTGAAAGTTAGTGCTTGTGAATATTGTTTGAGTTGGTACTCAGTCATATACTTGAGATTGTTCTCCATGGTTTTTCCCACATTGGGTTTCCACGTTATATCTAGTGTCTCTCTCTATCTTGTGTGGTGTTTATTTTTTTAGTTTTATTGCATATCTTTAATGTTTGGTTAAGTGGAATTTGATTAAGGGAAAGTTTTATAAGATATATGATATACTGATTCATCCCCCCCTCTTACTATATCCTATACTTAACAGGAGATGCCTAACTTGTTTTGACATATGATCCTATACTTTGCCTAGATATATCATAATTACCTAGCATGTGTATAGGTTTGGACAAAGGAAGAGGTGGAGAAGAAAAAACAAAAAATAATAGCAAGCCAACCAAAAACCTCCTCTATGGCCTTAGGGAATATTCTATTATGTTTTATAAATTTGAATTAAAATATTCTTTTGTATGTATAATTTTATCCACTTGGCTATTTGGGAGCCTTTTGATGGGCCCACTTGAACTTGTTTTAGGAAATTTTGAAGCCTATTAATAGGGGTTTCCCCCTCATTTTTAATAAAAGATAGTTGTTATAATAATTAATATAAGAGATCAAAGAATTCAAAAGTTTGTCTTAAGTTATTAATTGTGTGTTTCTATAGTTTTTATTCCTCACACTTTTAGATGACTAATATTTTATTTCTTATTTAATAATTTGGCAATAACATTCAATATATGCATATGTTATCTTGAGTTTAACACTAGGCTGATAACTTTGTTAGTATATTTGATCTATTTTCATCTTATTTTCAACTAAATGTGCTATGTATTTTATTGTGAATGATTAATTTTAATAAATATGTGATTTTATGCAAATGTATTTCTTTTCCTTTGAAGCTTAAACTATGTTTATTTATCTTTGATTAATACACTAGAATTGGTGAATGTTAGTTTTATGTGTTATTGTCATAAAAGTTAGAAGAGCTAGTACATTTGATCATCTCAAGAAAATTCTCTCTTTTGCCTTACCCTTATTTCCTTTGAATCCACACATGAATCACTTTAGCTTAGTTTATTGTATAAATATACATTGTTTGTTTATATTTTAGGAAATAATTGGCAAAGATTGAAATAATTTCAAAAATATTAGCAATAATAAATGTCATTATGTAACATCTATTGTCCCTATAATAGGGTCTAATTGAAAACTTTCAAAGTGGTGGCCATAAATATAATATTGTTTTATTCCCAGTGGTATTTTTATAAACAACTCAAGCCCTTAGTATTATATGAGTTGAAATTGAGTTTCTTACTCCCCCCCCCCATTTCTCTAGTGACACAAGGAGCATATTAAGTGCATCAATAAGTTGAATCTCCTATTTTGGCACTATTGGGTGATACTTTGAAAGCCCTTGTAATAAATTCAAGGTAAATCCTAGGTGATACCTTTAAAACATGCACAAGAGTGTATTTCCCCTTCAACGTATCTCCTAGGAGATACATTTCAAGACAAAAGTAGATTTCTCTTTCAAGGAATAAGTGGAATTTCCCTTTACATAGAAGGCACTACTAGGTGATATTTTGAAGGCCCTTGTAATACCATCAAGGTATCTCATAGGACATAACTTTCAAACATGAAAAAGAGTGGATTTCTCCTTCAAGGTATATCTTAGGAGATACCTTTCAAATAGGCACAAGAGTGGATTTCTCCTTCAAGGAATAAGTGGAATTTTCCATTACATGGAAGGCACTATTGGCTGATATTTTAAAGGCCCTTGTAATACCTTCAAGGTATATCCTAGGATATACCTTTAAAACATAAAAAAGAGTGAATTTCCCCTTCAAGGTATCTCCTAGGAGATACCTTTCAAATAGGCACAATAGTGGATTTCTCCTTCAAATAAAAAGTGTACTTTTACTTTACATGGAAGGCACTACTAGGTGACATTTTGAAGGATTTTGTAATACATTAAGGTATCTCCTATGAGATACCTTTAAACATACATAATATTGGATTTCCCCTTCATTATATATCCTAATATATACCTTTGAAACATGCACAAGAGCAGATTTATCCTTTAAGGAACAAGTGGAATTTTCCATTACATGGAAGGCACTACTAGGTGATATTTTGAAGGCCCTTATAGTACCTTCAAGGTATATCCAAGGAGATACCTTTCAAACATTCACAAGAGTGTATTTCCCCTTAAATATATCTCTTATGGGATACCTTTCAAATAAGAACAAGAGTGGATTTCTCCTTCAAGGAACAAGTGGAATTTACATTACACAAAAGGCACTACTAGGTGATATTTTGAAGGCCCTTATAATACCTTCAAGGTATATCATAGGAGATAAATTTAAAACATGAAAAATATTGGATTTCCCTTTCAAGTTATCTCCTAGGAGATAAATTTTGAATAGGCACAAGAGTGGATATCTCCTTCAAGAAAGAAGTGGAATTTTCCTTTACATGGAAGGAACTACTAGGTGATATTTTAAAGGCCCTTGTAATACCTTCAAGGTATCTCCTAGGAGATACCTTTAAAACATGAAAAAGAGTGGATTTTACCTTCAATGTATCTCTTAGGAGATACCTTTCAAACAAGCACAAGAGTGGATTTCTCCTTCAAGGAGAAAATGGAATTTTCCTTTACATGGAAGGCATTATTGGGTGCTATTTTGAAGGTTTTTATAATACCTTTAAGGTATCTCACAGGAGATGCCTTTAAAACATGCATAAGAGCATATTTTTATTTCAAGGTATCATAATTAAAAGGCACCAGCTGAGAGCTCACTATGAATTGAGATTCACCATGTGGTGAGATATAGATGAGTCATCATGTAAAGCTACATTGCAAGAATATGTGAGGCAATAAAAAGGTGCCACATGTTTAGATTTTGAGCCAACTAGGAAACTTAGTCATATTTAGGCAACATGAGTATCTAGTTAGATCCAAGGTGGTAACCACATGTTGAAAGGCGGTAATATTTCACTTTAAAGCTAAAATTGATGGTAAATCAAATTCAAATTAAATCTAAATTGAATTATAGTGCAATTAATTACTTAAATCAATAATTCTAAGTTTGAAAAGCTTACCATTAATATGACACAAACTAGGATCACCATCATCATTATATTAATCAAGCTTGCCAAAAATGACTTATGTGCATTCATCCAACATTAAGATAATATATGAGCTCATCAATCAAAATTGAAAATCCAAGGTTGAAGCAAGAATGTCAAAAATTGCTAAGTCAAAATAGGTCCCATTTATCTATTCATATGGGATAAACATAGTCTTCCAAGATACTAGTTTCAATACCATTACATTAGCAAAGAACAACACACACTAAACTGACTTATTATACCATGTGGATAGCTTTCATCCTCAGACATCTACCTTCCAAGAGCTAACTGTAACTCAATCACTACCTTCATCAATAGAGCCCTCAAGTGGTTCTTTAGACAAGACATAGATTAAAAAAATGTAATTGGCTAAAAATATATACAAACAACACCATATACATAAGGTTATATATTTATATATATAAGGTGATAAATATATATGAATTAGACTATACTTTTGCTCAAAATTTTGAAGGTTTAGCTACAAAGACTAGTGACTTAACTTTGAAGACTATAATTTATGCTCTAAAGGCTGGTATCTATGTTCCTAAGATGAAAAATCATGAATACGAATAATCCACCTCCATCATTGAGAATCAAGACAATGCTATTAGACCACCAATGCCACAATCCATAATTTAATGTGATGGTATTTTTAAAATATCTCCTCTAATATATTTGATGTGAAAATATTTTCAAAATATCTCCTCTAATAGATTTGATGTGAGGATGTTTCCAAATGGTTTTTCCAAACAAGATTGATGTGACTATGTTTTAAATAGAGGGTCTTTCAAAAAGATTTGGTATGACACGTAATTAATTATGATTATTGCTCCCAGTATTTCTAATAATGACATTTATGGATAAATAACATTCCCATTATATCTCACATGCTCCAAAGAGATAACCATAACTACCATTGTCATTCTTGTCATAATCACGTCATATAACCTACTTTGATATTCATTATTGCATTGTCACTTCCATCAATTATTTTTTCATATGTCTAACCTATTTCTTCCCTTCTTCTATGTGTGAATTCAAACTTTGTGTTTTTACAGTATAGTCAACTTTTTAATTAAATAGTGCTTGCTTTGAAGATAGATGGGAAAAACAAAAAGAGTGAACCAGAATCCTCTAAAGCATTACTACAAGATGAAGCACCCAGAGATATCTTTGAAATAAAAAGTTGGTTGAATTTATTAAAAATGTTTTAGGGATTCTATGAAGAACCTATGAAATAATTCTATGACATTTTTGATGAAGATCATACTATTATAAAAGGGAAGACCATTCCATTAAATCCTTCTGTAATTAGTTCTCTATCTGGGATTCTTGAGGATGGAGTAGTTGGAATTGAAAAGAGTAATTTTTTTGACCTGATTTATATGTTTTTTGAATGAAATGACCCACATCCCAGACTAGCCAAATCCCCCCAAAGGAGTGGCCAAGGGAATTCTAAGAGAAAGTATTCTTCAACCTTGGCAAAATGTTGTTTTCTAGATAATGAAATATATCACTTATTATGGTCAATTTATAGTAGTGGGTTGAGATTTTATGATACTCCTTCACTTGAGGAAAAGAGTTATTTGATAAGAATATAATATCAATCTTCCATCTTTCCTTCACAATGCTCTAATTAATGTTTCTTGAAATATAAGATGAGGTACTAGGTATACCCACCATCATGGGTTGGTTATAGTCATTTGTCACCATTATTTTTTTAGTAAGCCAAGGGATGAAAATGCTTGGTCCTCTTTCCTCTAAAATTTTTATACAGCCAAAAAGATATCATGCCTCGCCTCTCCTCCTTCCACTACAATCCAGATTTAAGAACCCCTAGTTCAAATTATAGAACAACCATCTTCACCACCATTGGTTTTGAAGATACTATTCTAGAGATCAAAGTGATAAATGGTAATTTCTTAAGACCGCCCTCATCCTCCTCTAACTAAAATCTATTTCCTTCATTGACTTGTCTTGTAGGAAGAAGAATAATAATATGTGTAGGTCATAGAAGAAGTTGTATTTGTAGAGGGAACCCTAGCAGAAGAAGTTGTAACTCAAGAAGTAGAACATTGTGTTCCCTCTATTGATGAAAATGGTATGGCACCCTTGATTAAATACGATCCATCTTCTCCATATTTTTTCAATAAATAAAATGAATTTTAATATGCCATGTATTTATCAAACTAAGAAGAATCAATTAGACTACAACAAATAGAATTAAATGCTCTCCATTCAACTTTAAAAGGTAAAGAATTGATGATTTCTAATTTGAAAAAAAAGTGGGAAGAATCTATTACTAGAGTTAGTGAACAAGAAATAATTCTTTAAGGAATACAAGTTTAAAAGACTAGGGTCCACAATGTAACATTTTCATAGACCTAAGAATTGAGTAATTTGCAAACTTTTGTTACTATTAAAAATACTCAAATTAATGATTTAAAAAATGTCAATGTTGAGAAGCGTAATCTAATTAATAATCTAAGATAAAGTATTTATGATATAAATATAATGATTACCCAAAATACTAATAGAATAATAGAAATCACCACTCAAAAATCTAAGTTACAAGCCTCTATTTAGGCCATGAAAAAAAAACATGAGAAATTACAGTCCAGATAGAGGGTCCAACAAGTGTTGTTCCTTCTTTCCCTATTCCATTACATGAAATATTCTCTATCTAGAATAACACCCAAAAGAAAATTCAAAAATTGAAGGATGAAAATGCCAAACTTAATGAGGAATCTCAAAAGCATTTGGCAGAATCCCAACTATAATTACGAAAAGCATAGGCTTCTATCCAACACATTTTTCCTATTTCTAATAAAATATTAGCTTGTAGGCAACCTTCATTAGTTTATGTTATTTTCATACATGAAATTTTTTATAAATGGTATATTTATCTAATTTCCCTTATTTTTACACATGTTATTGAAGATGAGCATGTATTTATGGACATATTTCTAAAGAACACTAAAGAAAGACACAATATTATTTGTGAGTTCTATACTCTGAATTTGTTGTTGGGATATCAATTTGATTTTATGATAAATTTATTTGTTGGAGAGACACAATTGTGTTCCTTTATCTCTACTCTAAGGAACAAAATGGCATGACAACATGCCAATAATAAATTTATGTAATTACAAATCACAATTGGGTTATTCATGAGACCACAATTTCTAAAAGTAAAGAAACTTATATCTTCTTTTCAACCATTGTATCATATGTGTATGAATAACAAGTATCATAAGCTATTGAGATCTAATATTATTGATTTAAGATCTTTCATAAACCACCATTATGCCAATGGTTTTAATGTAAGTATTGAAATTTAGGAGACATTACTTATTGAGCTGAAGCATAGGAAATTCCTCAGCCCAATGCTATTAGATGGAGTATAAGAAGAGCCAAAGCAGTTTGCCAGATAATCATTTAAATCTTAGAGGAAAGAGGTTTAGATGTCTGGATTGGGATGATTTTTTGGCCTTTTATCATTGTATTTTTTCTATCTCCATGGTGGTGTTGGAAATCTCAAGCAAAAGTTGACTTTGAAGCTTGGGTGCATACAATTGTTAGAAATCTTGGATTCTTGCTAAGGGACCACTATGATTGGGGCTATCATTTTTAATTTTATTATTTGAGTCAAAGGTTTGAGTTAGGAAAATTAGATTAAGGATCGGTCATCCCACTTCTTTACAAGAGGACTTGCAAAAGGTAAAGTGTGGGGGAGAAATCATGATAATTTTATATAGCTCATCATAGTTATATAAATTTTCCATAAAGTGTTTCCTTTAATTATATATTGTATTGCATTTAATAGTTAAATAATGATCTAATTAGGATATAAATGCAATTTTTTCTTTATTTGTATCTAATTTATTATTGATTCTTTACCTTGTTTTTATGTCAAACTTAGATGAATAACATAATTTTGAGTACAACAACACATTGCAAGGATGGGGTGATTTTGAGTACAACAACACATCTTAATGATGGAGTAATTTTGAGTAAAACAACACATCCCAATGATGGAGTAATTTTGAAAAGGCAACACATAGTTTTGAAAAGTATTTTGGCTATAATTTTGAGGATTCATGAAGATAGCTTTAAATATTTAACACTCTAAAGACACTCCAAAGATGCTCAAAAATTTACCTAAATATGCTTTGGGTGTGCTTTGAAAACATAGAAATGATGATCTAAATAATTTAATAATGCTTTTAAGACTTGTACAGGTTGTTCCAAAGACCTGTACAAGATGCTCTGAAGATACCTAGATGTGCTTTGAAGATGAGTTAGATCCTACTACTCAAAATAATAGTTCTAAAACTATATATAAATAGGATTTATATATTTATATGTCTTATTTTAGACATTACCATTCATGATAATGGATTAAAACATTTTGAATATAATTGTATCTTTATTTTGTAAATTAGATAAGTATCTTCACTTTATATTAGTTGTTTCCTTTCTATGATTAGTTGAGTTGGTTCCAATGCCTTCCTATAAGCATGGGATTTGACTCTTAGATTTTTTATATTTTGAATAAATAGATTTTTATGTTAATTTCACAAAGATTTTGTATCCTATGAATAGATGCTAAGATGAGTTTAAATACACCTCTCCTTCTCATTATAGGGAGTTTTTAAGTTCCTAATTTAAATTTCTCAATATTTAAGTTTTATATGTTGAATTTACGTATGTTTAAGTTCTCGATGGTAATAGTGTGAATGACTAACAAATAATTTAAATCTACTTTCCTTCAAACTAGAGTTAGAGTTCCATTTACTATTTTTAAGATTTAGAAAGCACAACAAAAGTAAAACCCCCCAAATAGTGAATTGTACAACTCTAATACCAAATGGTTTCATTTTAAATAGTCATTTGACACTACCCTAGTTTAAAATGACACCAACATATTGATTGATTAAATAATAGGTATAACTATAGCCTATCACTAGGTGTATTAATTAAGATCTTAGTAAACTACTCTAAGCTACTGATTGCCAAAGAAAATGGTTAGAAAGAGAATAAAGGGATGAATAGAAACAAGAAAGGGTGATACACCAATCTTTGACACTCTTGATTATTTTGAGACATGCATATATGATAGCCAAGAACTCATACAATCACATAAACTCCATAACTAGCTCATTGCACAAGTTTTTCTTTAGAATACTCAAGGAAATAAGATAAAAGAGGAAGGGATGATAATATACATAGCCTATATTCACATCATGATTGATATAGCACATCCTAAGACCCAGAAACATAAAATTATCTTGCGTAGAGGCAAAAGAGAGAGGATAAATACTAAGAAAGAGAGATCATAAAGTATTCATGCATAAACTCAACTAAACACAAGATGAAAACATATTAAAAGGTAAATAAAATCTTATTTTACTTTTAAGAGGTGTTTTAATTACAAAATGGTTAGGTCTAATCCATATCATAATATCAAGTAGTCTATTACAATGAGAAAAATGAGAGATATATAGAAGAAAATGGAAGATAAAAGAGGGGAAAATGGATGATGACTTGAGTAATGTCATCCTACATGGAAAAATTATTCAGTATTATAAAAGTATTATTAAATAGTTTGATTTACTTTCTATTTCCACTTATCCTCTTTCACTTTCTAAATTCATCACATCTCCCACTTGGTCTTCTAGAAGCCTCTAGACACTTTGTGAAGGCTTGTAAAATTAACACAACATTGGGCTGCAATATTAACCAATTTCGATCATACATTTTTACAATTTGAAATCAAAATAATTGAAAAGAGAGAGAATTCAGATTTTTAACATAATAAATGGTATAAAAAATAGATCTAAAGATCAAAATATACTACTAAAATGCCAACACATAGTCACACACAATCACATAAGCACCTTTAGAATATGGGAAAAAGGAAAATTACAGAGCAATATATGAGAAAAACCATCATATCTTATATTTATATAAATCTCTTTAAAATATGATCAAAAGGGTAAATTTATTTTTTTGAAAAGATCAAAATAACCCCTTTAACCTTCCCTCTGGGTGTTTTCTGGTGAAAAGCTGCTGAGTGATGAACCTTCCTAGAAGGGTCACTTCATACCATCATAACTTTTCACTAGAAGCTTATGCAGGTACAAAATAAAATGCATTACCTTTTCATACCATTAAGGTAAAATCATAAAAAAATTCATGGAATTTATACTCCAGTTTATATTTCACAAATGGGATGCAAAAGTGCTCACTAGGTAGATTTAACAACTGGGAGATGTATAAAATGACTAAGTAAAAATCAACAAAAAAAGCTAATTTTCATAGCTTTGTATTCCACACATTATCTAATATGCATGAAATATATTTCCCATTTCACTCTAATGATATTTATATATCACCTTGACAAATTTGAACAAGATTTGACCTCATTTACCATTGATAAAATGAGCTTCAAATGTGTGCACTGGCTAGATCTGAAAACTAGAAACACAGAAAGTTGATAAAGTAAAAATCTGCTTAAAAGCCAATTTTCATCGCTACACATTTTGAACATGAGATAAAATTTATGGGACTTTTTTTACCCTAACATTATTCTCATATTTGGATACCATCATGTCAAATTTAAAGGTGATTGGAATTGATTTGATCCTACACAAAGGTGTTTGAAAAGTATTTTACACACTGATTTGGCACCTAGAAACACACATAGATCTACACATTGGGTAGTTTTCATGACTAAAACATTTTAAATCAAATTTTATCAATGTGAATATTTTTATGTGGAAGTCATTATATTTTTATTTGAAGCACAAGTAAGTCCTTAGCCCCACTAATATTCGATGGAGTCTAAAAAGTCCCAAAGTAGTTTACCAGATAATCCCTTAGCTCTTATAGGAAATAGGTTTAGATGTTTGGATTGGGATGAGGTTTAGGCCTCATATCATTCTATTTCATATATATCCATGATAGTTTTAGATTTCTCAATTAGAATTTGAATTTCAAGCCTAGTTGCATAAAGTTGTCAGATATCTTGAATTCTTATAAAGGGGACACCATGACTAGAGCCATCATTTTGAAGTTTATGATTTGAGTTAGACATTTAACTTAGGAAATTTGGATTAAGGATTATTAATCCCACTTATTTAAAAGAGGAATTGAAAAAGGTAAAGTGTGGGGGAGAAATTTTGAGCATTTAATTATAAACAATCATATTTATATAAAATTTCCATAAAGTGTTGCCTTTGGTTATATATTGTATTCCATTTAATAGTTAAAGTCTGATCTAAGTAGGATATGAATGCAATTTATTCTTTGTTTATATGTAATTTATTAATGATTATTTACCTTTTTATTATATCTAACTTGGATGAAAATCATATTTTTAAGTACAACAATACATCCTAAATATGGGATATTTTTGAGTACAACAACACATCCCAATGATGGGGCAATTTTGAGAAAGCAACACACAGTTTTGATAACTCTTTTACTTATAATTTTTAGGATTCAAAAAGTGAGATAAAAATATTTAAAACTCAAAAAACACTCCAAATACACTCTAAAACTTATATAAATATTCTATGGTTGAGTGTTAAAGACATACACAGGATGCTCTCAAGAAGTCTAGGAATGCTCTGAAGACTTGTACAAGGTGCTTTGAAGACCTATACAGGATGCTTCAGATATACCTGGATGTGCTCCAAAGACTACAATAATTATGTGTAACACATGATTTTTAGATAAATTATGAGAATTTTAATACAAAACTTTTATTTGAAAAAAATAAAAATTTGATTAGATGTAAATAATAGCTAGTAACCAAAAAAAAAGAGTAGCCATACAAATCTTCATCCCCCTGCTGCTTCCCACCCCTCAAAAACTTCTCCATAAATAGTATCTACTCATATTTTTAAGGTTTAAATATTTTATAATCATATTTTTAATATATAATGATGCATAGGACCCCTCTACCCAAGAATATCGAAGCATGAGGGAAAAGTTCACCACCCTAAATAATAATAATAGGTGTTATTCAATCATTCATTCATTAAAGTTTATGACGTGATATGAGGAAAAAGTTTGACACCTCAAAAAATGACTTTTTAACTTAGTCTAAAATATAAAAAATTCAACTCAAATAATAATAGCCTAAAATGGGCCAAAATTTGACTTTTCAACTTAGTCTAAAATGGAAACAATTCACAGTATCCTAAACATAGCCAACAGACAAACAATGTAAGGAGATAAAGATAGGGTGGAACCATTGAAACACTATCACAAAATATAAATTTTTTATTATGATTATTTACTTATAGTTAATAAAAAATGTCTACTTTCCCATCACATTCACCATTTGGGTGTTGGGGGATCAATCCAACAATAGATTACAATTGTGACAGCAATAAACGTGGTATTAAACCAGATTGACAAGTAATTAGAATGATAATAACAAGAACAAGAGATACAAGAAAACACCCTAAAAACTTGTATTAACAAACTCATTACAAAAGGAATACAATTGAAGAAAGCTTCTTTCTTCCACACCTCTCCTAGATGTATAGATATCTCAATAGATCTCTATACCTCAAGAGCTCTCTCTCTCAAGAACAATTAACTCCAACAAGCCTGGATTAATTCAATTCTGTACTGTTCTTCACACATAATGAATTACAATAATTCACCCAACTACAATAATCCACCAAAAAACTACTACAAAGCTAAGAAGATCTAATTCTACATATAGAATTGGGAGACTTGAGTATGTACAACCAACAAGCAGTTAAGCCACTTGAAGAAGGGCTCTAAAAATAGTAATGCCAATAATAGAGATGAAAGCTTGAGACTTCAACTCAAACTTATCATGCAAACACTCGCTTCTGTCCACAGAAATAGCTTTCTGGACACGCAGGTAACTAACGTCGGTTCCTGCTGCTTGTCTGTGACCCCCGTCGGCTGACCATCTACCGACGTCGACATCTCTGCAACTACTTGTGACCGACGTCGGTCACTCCTGACCAACACCGGTGTCTATGTAGACCCGAACCTATTTAAGTCTGCTCTTTGGTGAAGATTTTAACCTCCACACCCTAATAATCTCCCACTTGGAGATAAACAGCTGCACCAGTACCTGTACAGCAACATCTTCTAGCTCCTCCATCTTCAACTCAATCATGAAGACCAACAGAAGTTGAATGAAGATTCAACTTCTCCTTTGTAACCGGCTTGGTTAACATATCAGCAGGATTCCTATCTGTATGGATCTTCTCTAGCTTTAACTCACCATCTTCCAATACCTATTGTATGAAATGATACCTTAGCTGTATGTGCTTTGTTCTTGAATGAAAGGCTAAATTCTTAGCCAAATGGATTGCACTCTGACTGTCACTATACAATCTGTAACTCTCATGCTCCCTACCAAGCTCATCCATGAACCGTGTCATCCATATCATCTCCTTACTAGCTTCTGTGGCTGCAATATATTCTGCTTCTATAGTTGACAAGGCAACAACCTTCTGTAACTTAGATATCTAGCTAACCGCCATTCCACCTACAGTGAAAACATAACCTGTAGTGCTCCTTCTACCACCCAAATCACCTGCCATATCTGAATCTACATAACCATGTAGAGAAGTATCTGAACCTCCATAGCACAAGTGCCTACTGCTGGTTCCTCTCAGATATCTAAGGATCCACTGAACTACTTTCCAATGTTCCTTACCTAGATTGGCCATATACTTACTTACCACTCCCACTGCTTGGGTAATATTCGATCTAGTACACACCATTGCATACATCAAACTCCCTACTGTGGAAGAATATGGAACCTTACTCATGTACTCTACCTCATCATATGAATTAAGACATTATTCTTTACTCAACTTAAAATGTCCAGCCAAAGGTGTGCTTACTGGTTTAGCATCCTGCATATTGAACCATTTTAACACCTTGTCCACATAATCTTCTTGAGACAATATCAACCTGTGATTTTTCCTGTCTCTCTTAATGCTCATGCCAAAGATTTTCTTTGCTGCTCCCAAATCCTTCATAGCAAATGTTTGAGCTAATTTATCCTTAAGCTCAGAGATATCCTGCATGTGAGATCCTATAACCAACATATCATCTACATACAACAATAGAATAATATATCTACCATTATCAAATCTCTTGAAATACACACAATGGTCTGATTGACACCTACTGTAGCCATGCTCAGTCATAAACCCGTCAAATTTTAAGTACCATTGCCTAGGAGCTTGCTTGAGGCCATACAAGCTTTTCTTCAACCTGCACACAAACTTCTCCTTACCGTTGACCTTGAATCCTACTGGCTGTTCCATATAAATTTCCTCATCCAAATCTCCATGAAGAAACCCTGTCTTAACATCTAGCTACTCAAGATGCAAATCCTCAAAAGCAACCAAAGACAATACAACCCTTATTGATGTCATTTTAACAACAGGAGAAAAAATCTCACCAAAGTCAATACTTGGCTTTTGTGTAAATCCTTTTACCACTAATCTGGCCTTATATCTCATCTGTCCATTCTCACTTTCCTTCAACCTGTAGGTCCATCTATTCTTGAGTGTTCTCTTACCAGCTGGCAATTCAACCAAATCCCATGTTTGGTTCTCTCTTAAGGACTCCAACTCCTCAACCATGCCACGCTCCCACTCACTCTTGGACTCCACCTGTATTGCTTCTTCAAAATTCTCTGGTTCTCCACCATCAGTTAGCAATAAATAAAATAAAGAAGGAGAATATCTAATTGGAGGCTTACTCACCCTTTCTGACCTCCTGATGGGTGTCTGAGACTCGTCTACAACACGCTGTCCACCCAAATTCTCTGACAGTGACCGACCTTGGTCACCTATAGACCTGTTACTGACCGAGGTCGGTTCTGCCTGACTGAACTCGATACCTGTACGGCCGACGTCAGTCTCTGTATGGCCGACGCCGATTTCTGTCCTGCCGACACTGATTTCTAACCTGCCGATGTCGGTCTCTGTGTTTTCTTGCAAGTGATTATTTCTTTTTCCCGCAAGCTCATCTTGGACTTTCACCTTGTCTAATTCACCATTGCTCTACTCAAACTGATTCAACTTCCTTAGCTGATCACAATACATCACTATTTTGTTGAAAACAACATCATGACTCCTAATTACCTTGTTAGTTTCTAGATTCCACAATCTGTAACCAAAATCATCTGAGCCATAGCCAATAAACGTGCATCTCATAGACTTAGCATCAAGCTTCTTTCTATTTTCCTTATCTATATGCACAAAGGCTTCACAACTAAAAACTTTGAGATATGAGAGATCAACCTTTTTACCTGTCCATGCCTCTTCTAGAATACCACCATCCAGAGCTGTAGAGGGTCCTCTGTTAATCAGGTACACTGCAGTGTCAACATCTTGTGCCCAAAACTCTAAGGGAAAACCGGCATGCAATCTCATACATCTTGCACGCTCCATTATTGTCATGTTCATCCTTTCAGTAATTCCATTCTGCTGAGGTGTCCTTGGAACCATCCTTTGCCTATGGATTCCATGCATGTAACAATAATCTCTGAACTTATGACTGCAGAACTCACTGCCATTATCTGATCTCAGGCACTTTAATCTTTTACCTGTTTCATTCTCAACCATAGCTTTCCAAACTTTAAAAGTCTCAAATACATTAGATTTCTTTCTAATACAATAGATCCATACCTTCCTTGTAGCATCATCTATGAAAGATACATAGTATTGTGATCCTCCAATGGAAGCAACCTGAGCTGGTCCCCACACGTCTGTGTGAACAAGCTCTAACTTGTGCCTCTTCTTAGTAGACCTAGTTTTGATAAAACTAACCCTTTTCTATTTTCCAAATACACAGTGCTCACAAAACTCTAGATCTATGCCTTTTAAATCTGAAAGCATACCCTTGGACTTAAGAATTGATATCCCCTTCTCACTCATGTGGCCAAGCCTTGAGTGCCACAATTTAGCATCCACATCTGAAGTAGATAATACAGAAGGAGATTTGTTAGTAACACAATTACACAAATAGAGAGTACCTTCTCTCTTACCTCTGGCCATAACAAGTGCACCCTTGGTCACCTTCCAAGATTCTGCTGTGAGAGTTACTGTACAACCCTCATCCCCTAACTTTCCTTCAGAAATCAAATTTCTCTTCAAGCTAGGAACGTGCATCACATCTCTCAACACCCATGTGTTTCTATTTTGCATCTTCAGCTGCACTTTACCTTTGCCAATTATTTTATAGGGCTCATCATCCCCTAGATACACTATTCCAAAATCTCCATGGATATAGTCACTGAAATATTCCCTGTTAGGAGTAGCATGAAAAGATGCACCAGAATCTAATACCCAAGATTCTATATTATTATGCAGAGAGAAAATTAAAGCATCCTGTGCAATACCTGCAATCTTGGCTTCTTCCTTTCCTTCGTGCTGGTTGTCCTCCTTAGGTTTTGACCAACAATCTCTACTTATGTGCCCCATCTTTCCACAATTCCAGCATTGTGGCCTTCTACCATTTTTGGATTTAGATCTGCCTTTCCCCTTTGATTTAGATCTTGATCTGCCTTTCTTGCTCTTCTCTTTCTGCCTTCCCCTGCTCTCAAAACTTAAAGCGTTCCCAGATGCCTCTTCTGTGCTTTTCCTGCGTATTTCCTCATTCAAGATAACACTAACAACATCCTCTACTTTCAAAATATTTGATGCAGATGCAGTATTACTTACTGCCATTACTAAGCCATGCCAGCTTTCAGGCAAAGAACATAATATCAAAAGAGCTTTTATTTCATCATCAAACACTATATTCACTTAACTTAACTAATTCACAATTCCATTGAAATCATTCAGATGAGTAGAAACAGATCCACCTTCATTCATATGCAAATTAAATAACTGCTTCATAAGATATACCTTATTAGAAGCTGAGGGTTTTTCATACAAATTTGCTAACGTAGTCATCAACTCTACCGTAGACTTTGCCTGTGATAAATTGGATATCACAGTGGATGCTAGACTCAGTCTTATAGACCCCAGAGCCTTTCTGTCAAGAACTTCCCATTCTTCATCCTCCATGTCTTTGGGCTTCTTTGCAACACCTCCTAACGGTAAGTAGAGATCTTTCTGATACAGATAGTCCTCTATCTGCATTCTCCAGTGTTGGTAATTTTTGCGATTAAACTTTTCCATTCTCAATTTACTTTCATCTGCCATTGCTTCTCCCACTCAAACAGAAATCCCTACAAAAACTCCTGTAAGAACCTGTAATCAATACACACTACACAGATTTGAACCACCTGTTAGTGAACCTGAACTTTGATACCAATTATCAAGCTCTAAACCTGTAACCAAGGCTCTAATACCACTTGTTGGGGGATCAATCCAACAATAGATTACAATTGTGACAGCAATAAACATGGAATTAAACCAGATTGACAAGTAATTAGAATGATAATAGCAAGAATAAGAGATACAAGAAAACACCCTGAAAACTTGTATTAACAAACTCTTTACAAAATGATTACAATTGAAGAAAGCTTCTTTCTTCCACACCTCTCCTAGATGTATAGATCTCTCAATAGATCTCTATTCCTCAAGAGCTCTCTCTCTCAAGAATAATCAACTCCAACAAGCCTGGATTGATTCAATTCTACACTGTTCCTCACACACAATGAATTACAATAATTCACCCAACTACAATAATCCACCAAAAAACTACTACAAAGCTAAGAAGATCTAATTCTACATATAGAATTGGGAGACTTGAGTATGTACACCCGACAAGCAGTTAAGCCACTTGAACAAGGGCTCTAAAAATAGTAATGCCAATAATAGAGATGCAAGCTTGAGACTTCAACTCAAACTTATCATGCAAACACTCGCTTCTGTCCACGAAAATAGCTTTCTGGACACGCAGGTAACTGACGTCGGTTCCTACTACTTGTTTGTGACCGCCGTCGGCCGACCATCTGCCGACGTCAATGTCTCTGTAACTGCCTGTGACTGATGTCGGTCACTCCTGACCGACGCCGGTGTCTGTGTAGACCTGAACCTATTTAAGTCTGCTCCTTGGTGAAGCTTTTAAGCTCCACACCCTTAAAATGGAAACAATTCACAATATCCTAAACATAGCCAATAGACAAACAATGTAAGGAGATAAAGATAGGGTGGAACCATTGAAACACTATCACAAAATATAAATTTTTTATTATGATTATTTACTTATAGTTAATAAAAAATGTCTACTTTCCCATCACATTCACCATTTGGGTCCCTATTGAATACAAGTCAGTACCAAATAATCTTAATCTTTGCCATTTCATAAAAAAAATCTAGGTCTATCCAAATCTCAATGATTTCATAACTTAAATTGGTAAATAATGAATTAAATGATAAATTCAAGAAAACAAATTATACATTTTAGATATAGTAGAATAATACATTAAATATATTAAATACTTGACAAGAACCTACAGAAATGACAGTGAAAACTGGGGTCAACACTTCCACCACCAACGCTATAGTTAACCTAATAATCAATAAAAGAATGTTTTTTGAAATTCTAAAAGGAGAGATAAATTAAGAGAAAATAATGAAAAGAGAAAAAGATAAACTTAACCCTAATTTTGAAGCACATGGGAAATTTTAATTCTATAATAATTTAAAAGTTTATACAAAAATTTGTCACATATAAAATTATTTTTAAAAATATTTATATATTTAAACATATAAAAACATTTAAACAATGTAAATTATATAATAAAAATATTTAAATATTTAAAAATAAATTAAAATAAATAATAAACTTAGATAGTTTTTGAATATAAAATTATTTACAAATTTTTATTGTTTATTATAATTATTCTAATTAATTTTTTTTTTTTATATTTGTTCATTAAATTACACGATTAAATTTTCTAATAGTTATTTTATTATTTAATATTTAACCCCCATAGAATACCTTTGAGATAATTTAATTCACCAATTCAAATACCTATGAGAGTGAGTCACCTTTCTTGAATTTACAAACGAATATTTGGAGACAAATTCGACCCCAAATGGTAATTAAACTAGGTGACACAAAATCATACCTATTAACTCAAAGACCTAGACTTGGGAAATGATTTTATGAGGTTATATGGTTATGTGATAGCATACAAATTCTAGACCATACCAATCTATAACCAATAACTTTTTATTTATGACAAGTTGTGTGATATCTCAATGCAAAGCCAGGGTTAAACATTTTAGCCAACAACACAAGTACTTCAACTTTGAAGCCCAATATTAGGGTTG
>JARHVA010004550.1:137500-142500 GCA_037957365.1 Torreya grandis
AAATACACTCATAGATATGGATTTAAAAATCTACAATGCTTCACCATATGCACAATAGATGAGGTAGATTACTTCAAACATCAAATATATCAAACATTAATGTTTGGTAGGAATTAAATTAAAAATTGCAATCATGTACCATGAATTTGAAATCATGTATCATGCATACATTAAATTTGATGTTGTAGATGACACTTGGCATGGGCTATTTGGTAGTAAAGTAGATGGATAATTAAATTTCAAGTAATGTAAATGTTTAATTTTATAGCCCTTCAAAATTGGTTATAAAAATTCTAAGAACTATTAAATTACATACAAATTATACAAAGGAATATCTATTCTACTTTACAAAATGACAATCAATTTTTAGTTAACCACGTGGTCTTTAGAGATGTAATTTTAGTTAGTGATACATAAATTTTCTATTAAATAGATTCAAATTAAGCTAAAATTTATTTCACACCAATGAATATCTGTCCTAGTGAGTTTATTTCTCCACTCAAATCCTTAAGTTTATTTCTCCAATTTATTAAGACCAGAATGATTGCTTACTGACTTAAATTTTGAAGTCTGACTATGAGATGTGTTTCTTGATATTTCTAAATATGGGTGCCACAAAGTAAGCTGGAGATGTGTTCATCAATTTTCATGGACAAGCCTAGTTGGAATTTTTGACTCGTGTATACCATGACCTTGTTAATGGTTTTTTGCATTGCATAGTTACTAAGATGGATGTATTTGTGCACCTATAGTTAGCTACAATTTTTGAAATATAATGTTAAAAACTCTTTATTTCATATAATATGAATTTTTTGTTTCCAACTATAGTTTTATATCTAATCATATTTATTTATTTACTTTCAAAAAAAAAATAGAGTAAAATACTCCTAATTTTTCTAAGCAATGTATATTGCACAATTTTTTTAAAGAATGTAAGAATGCAAATTAGGAAAAATAATCCTACAATTTCTCAGTAGCACCCTCTCAAAAATAACTAGTAATACCCTAGCACAAGACCCCTACTTTAATATAAGTTAATTTATTTAAATGGTAACATGTCAAATTTATAGGTGAGAATATTATGGAGAGAAATGTGATTTATATTATGATAATTTCAAATTGTTAGCATTTAGTTTGAGAGATAAAAAAGAAAAAAAATATTTCTCATTATTTAATAATCCAAAAACCAATGTGCCACTTCTAATGTAATTCAAACATTTTCCAATCCACTACTACAACCATTCATTGATGAGAAAGAATTTTTGGTACTAATGGTGGATGGTTACGATGTCCCACCTTCTAACAATAATGAGGTTCTTTCAAATTTTTTGAGGAAAATTTAATGCAAGTTTAATAACCATTTTAACCTAAGACAATCCCATCTATAATAAAGGATATTGTAGAGATTTATAGTTTAGATACACTTAAGGGATTTACTAACACCCTCATTTAACATATGAGCCAATTTTCCCATTTTGATGCTTATGAGAGTAGACATGGAGATGGTCTAAATAACACTGGGAATCAACCACACTAATGCAAATCATGTGGTGCTCTATGTAAAAGAACTTAAATTAGATGAGGAGAAGGAATTTATGTAAACCAATTATGGTGGTGTTTCTAATTGGATAGATGATATGGTTTTGACCTCTATTGAAATAAACATGATGGCTAACTGTCATTTCACATTTTCATGGTTCAAAATGTGGATGCCACAAAAATGGCATTTCAAGGCCATATTTGATGGATTTATTATTAATACTACATTTTGTGATCATTTTTGGAGGGTTTATCACTCATACAGTGTTTATGGGATGTCAGTGAAAGCCACATTAACACAACACCCAATATTATAAGCTCAGCTTCTATAATTTTTAGTATGTGGAAATGGTAATTATATGGGGCTTAATCAGTATCATAAGCCTTGTGTTAACCATAATTTTAAATGGGAGAAATTCCTACTATAATTACCTTTATTTCTCATTTATGATTTTATGAAACATACATTTGGTTTGGAAATATTCCCTGCACTTTTGCAAGTATCTTTTAAATTTGACATGTAATTTTTTTGTTAGACTTGTTGAATTATAAATAGTTTTTAAAAGATAATAATTATTTTGCATAATAATAAATTATGATAATATATATGTAAATTTGTAGGTTGTAATAAGAGACAATACCATGTTTTCTCAGTCAGATTGTGAATCATCTTGTAGCTCATATATTGCTAGAACTATTTGGTTGATATTTATATATACAGAGGTAATTTTGAATGTTATAAGTTATCAATTATGTAGATTCATGTAATTTTATATATATTATCAACTAATGGTGATATTTTGTTTATTTCATTGTTGACCTCATTTGAAACTCCTCCATCTATACGAGTAAGGGTAGACATAAGCATCACTAATGTTATTTCATTTAGGCAACAACTTACTAAGGTGTGAGTCAAACTTGTAAATTATGTTTAAGTGTAACTATGGATTTGTTTTAATAAATTTCGTAACATAAGAACCTCCATTTTCACATTTTACAATACATTAATAATTATATATGTAAATACATACATTTGACCTTGTTGAAATTATTTTGTACATATTATTATTTGAATTTCATTGTTTTATTAAAACTCTGCACATATATAATCATAGCCTTAAATTATTTGATCATAAGGCACATGACATCAAAATAATCTGATCACATCCTTGAATATTTCTATCTCACTATGTCACTAATCATATAGAATATGGTTGTCCTTTAGCAGATTATGGATAATTTTTATTGGTCACATATGTCCACCATATCTTCTTGTGGTAGTATTGAACAACTAAAGTAATATTTTAAATGCCTAATTAATGGCTTCTTATCATATTTTTAAATAATTAGTGATGTTGTAACTCATATACTTATAGGTGTGTTAATTTATTATATTCGCATATATGGAGAGGCATGGAAGCTGGATGGATGCACCATAGAGTGACACTATGATTATAAACAAGTTTTATGTTATGTGATGTATTAGTTCATTTTATTATAATAATAATGCATATGGATGAGGTTTACTAAGAAAATTAATTAAAGTTTTTATTATTTTGAATCTTAGTTAAATGAAATAACTCATATTTATAATCCATAGTTAAAGATCTACACTTTCAAGAATTCTTGGATGAAACCTAGATAACTACCACTGTCAATAGTTTGTAGTTCTTTAATTCAATATTAGGGGCACATGAAGTAGTCAAAATTAATATTAAGTATGAAATGTGTTTCTAAACATTTTATTATAGTTCAAGTGGAATATATAAACAATTCTTAACATGCATGCCATGTCATTAAAATTGATTTATAGGTGGAATTGCATACAAAAATTGGCATGGTTCATTTTGGTAAATGGTAGAGGGATTATTGTTATTCCTATGGTTGGAGGATAGAACCTTATCTAGAATCATAGAAATTTAGACTTGTAAAAAATAGCTAAAATATTTGCAATGGAATTGTGATACTTTTTTAAATATTTTTATCAGCATGGATTTAATTCTTTTATTTATCACCACTTGAATGTAAATAAGGACTTTCCTCTTTCACATCCATTAATAATATCAAACATTGAGTGTACATTGAGTGGGAATATATATTCATCCCCCTTAATGTCAACTTCAATGAATACTTTAAATCAAGGTGGGGCTTTTTCACAATCCTCATTATAAATGATTAAAACATTGGAGGAAAAATATTCCCTCATTGATAAGAACACCTAAAAATCATCCAAATATGGCTTGATTGATTGACAATATGTCTTGTATAACCATTTTACATTAGAGGTATCATTTTAGCCCTTGACACAACACTTTGTGGCACTGAAATTTCCTACTTATGAGATACATGAAGGGTGACCATGAGCATGATTGATAAATTAAACTCCTTGCACTAAACAAGCTAAATTATGGGGCCAATACATTGGCTTCATCCAATACAAAATTTAAGATCAATCCATATTATAGAGTTAATATGAATGAACCAAAATGTGATACCAATCAAATAATGAACACAATAGCACCACATCGAGTTGTATCATAGAATGCACCATGAAAAAAAATTCTAGATTCAAAATATGTCCATCATATCTTATTGTGGTAATATTAAATAGCTACAACAAGATTTTTAACTCCCAACTATATTATGGATTCGTATCATAATTTTAAATAACTAGTAATGTTGTACTTCATATACTTATAGGTGTGTTAATTGCTTGTATTCGCATTTATGGAGAGGTATGGAAATTATATGGATGCACCATGGAGTGACACTATGATAATTATATTATGTGATGTATAATCAGTTCATGACTGTATTATAATATGCATATGGATGAGATTTACTATAAAAATTAATTAGTTAAATATACACAACCATCTGGTAGTTGTTTATATTTTGAGTTTTAGTCAAACAAAATAATTCATATTTACAAGCCATAGTTAGAGATCTACACTTTCAAGAATTCTTGGATGAAACCTAGATAACTACCACTATCTAAATGGTTTGTGGTTATTTAATTCAATATTAGAGGCACATGAAGTAGTCAAAATTATATTAAGTATGAAATGTGTTTCTAATCATTTGATTGTATCTCAAATAAAATATATAAACAAATCTTAACATGCATTCCAAGTAATTAAAATTGATTTAGAGATGTACTTGTATACAAAAATTGGCATGGTTCATTTTGGTAAATAGTAGAGAAATTCTTGTTATTCCTATGGTTGGAAGATAGAACCTTATTTAAATTCAGAGAGATTTAGTCCTATAGAAAACATTCAAAATATTTGAAATGGAATTATGATAGTGTTTAAATCTTTTTATCTGTATGGATTTACTTCTTCTATTTATCACCACTTGATTACAAATAATGAATTTAGAAAAATAGCATTGCATTCAAAACTGTTTCATTTAATGAGGCAAAAACTAACCACTCTAGAAAAACATTTAAACATAAATTA